>JAXGGA010003173.1:0-107242 GCA_038373865.1 Uloborus plumipes
GCAAGAGACCACACTGTTCCACTTAGTAAAAATGGCGAAATTGATGCAGTAAGAGGTAACTTTAAAACACAGCTAATTTCTTTCCTCATCACGCGCGTAAAGTTTCAATACACAACGGGAAGCTTCCATTCAGAACACAACTCAGAAGTATTTTAATTTCCTGAAAGCTCGTGGACACGCCTAATTGTTTGCATCAAGATTGTGGGACAGCCATGTTCTATTCTTCGCAAATTGCATTGTTAAGTTTCGAAGCCTCTCTGGTTATTGTTGCCACAGTTATAGAGATGCAAATAAAATCATGTTTGAATAATGCTTGGTGGGGTTTACTCTATTTTTCAGGCAGAGAAAGGTCTGCTTTTTAACCTTATTGCTTGTGGATAGGATTTGTGTAAACAAGTGCTTAAGGACCTTTCCGTGTTTTTCATGTATTTCCGCAGTCAACATAGCGATAGGAACTAAACGTTCACTTCCTTGCTCACGTTATTGCTTTAATTAAGCTTTTTAAAACTAAGTGCTTTTGTGATTGGTTTTAAAGAGTTTCACAACATGATAAATTATGTGCCTTTCTCGGTAATTTCATTCCCATATGACGCAGGCGAAAATTTCGTGGATTTCTTGGGAACTTAGTTTTAAATAATTAACACGCCCTTAATATCTCCACTCGAATACTCATTAGTGTGGGCCGAAAAGGACTTTTTTGTTTAAATTTCGATGATGGGTAATACGGAAAAGGTCCCATTAAGGGGGGGGGGGGGTAGAAAAGTGCACAGAAAAAAAAAATGATTTTTTTGGTTAATTTCTTGATCTGCCGCATTTGCTTAGAAGTGCAGAAAAAATGCAGTTTTTTGCGATTTTTAGGAAATTATTAAAAAAAAAAAAAGCACCTCACATCTAAAAATGCGTTATATTTGATAAACATGTAGTTGTTTCAGATAAGTACGGGAACATAGCATATTAACGTTTTGACAAAATTTAATTTGAAACGTAGAAAAAAACAGGAAATTGACAAATCTTGTAGGTATTTGTGGAAAAGGAAGGAATTATAGTGCAAACTTCAAATTGTTTATGAAATTTCTATACCCCCCCCATGGCACATTTTCCGCCCTACCCGTTATCAAAAATACAAAAAAAAAAGTTTAATAATTTGCTAAAAATCTCGAAAAAAAAATGCATTTTTTCCTAACTTCAACGCATATACGGCAGATCAAGAAATTAACCAAAAAATTGCAAATTTTTTATGCTCCCTTTGCTCCCCTAATGGCACCTTTTTCGCACTACCCATCATCGAAATTGAAAAAAAAAAAGTATTTTTCGGCCAACCCTAATACTGTCTGAAATTTTTTCGTGCGACCTACGCCGCATCTGCGCAAGCGCCAAGTCTCTTCGGTCTTTCTCGAAATAGGGGGGAAGAGCAACGAGGAAGTAGTTCGCGAATAAAAGCTGAAGGCATCGGTAAGTGCGCATCCTAAACCTATCTCCCCTTTTTCAGATGGAAGCGTCCGTGGCTGCCAGGCGCATTAGTCTTTTTGAAAATTTAAGATGACGTTCTCTATCAGCGCGTTGTGAATGATTTGCTGATTGCGCAATGTTTTGAGTTCTTTTTTGAACAGATACTGTCGTTCCCGCTTAATCGGGTAACGGATAAACGAATACCCCGCTTATACGAATAAAATATCTCGAAACCGAATATTTCCCGTGCCGTTGACGCAATGTTAAAGATCTCCGTTTAATCGAATAATATTTCTTAAAACCGACAGCATTCGTTTAAGCGGGTCCGACAGTATAAATTCTCTTTGTTAGTATGACAACAGAGCCCATCCGGATTATACACAATTGCATATTTCTGATGTCTTTTGACCTTACATCAATTTCAACAAATTAAAAAAAAACTGTATTTTACTGCGTTTCTGATTTACTTTTAGATTTTTTTATGGAAAAAGATTACAAAAAAATATTTGTGCTTCATGAAGAGCAAAAAACAAAAAAAAGGGCAACCTGTGGGGTTTTTCTGATGTCGCACGATATTTTGTGCGAACAATTAATGCCCTACTGTTTTTCATTTCTACTTTTTGTGCATGTTGTCGATAAAAAATAGAACGTATCGTCAAAAATGTAAACAATTGCAAGAATAAAAAAGCCATTCGTAATTTTATTCAGATGTGAAAATTAATTTGCGTGGAGGCAAAATTTTTAATGCATATTTTTTGAATTTTTAATGCATGGGGCTGCGGGGGGCCATGCATTAAAAATTCAAATCAGAGCGGCTGCTGGGGCACTATGTACGCCACTGCTTGTTGGTATGATGCACACTGTAAGGTATTATAATACACTGTATTCAAACGATTGCTAAAAGTAGCTGTCATTGAAAACTAACCTTAACTTTTGAATTGTAGTTATTGATTTTTCCTTTTCCCGAATTTTAGACCTTTTTTATCATAAGCCGTTTGGATTATCCAGACTTTCGGATCTACGGAGTTTGGACTTTTGAGGTTGCTCTGTATAATTGAATTTCCGCATTATTCTGGAAAAAGCGACAGTTCTTGTTTCGTTTCCCAGTCAACGAGCCCTTTACAAATTTAACCCAGAAACAGAGCGGCTGCTCTTTCAAAACCTCTTTTCTTCGAATAATATTTGACAGTTCTAAGGAATGAAAAGCCTTTGTTTCAATTGTTCCAGCATATAAAAAATAACAAGCGTGGCTTTCGTGCGAGCTGCGAAAACAATTGTTCTTTTTTTATGTTTCTATTTTCTGTGGATTAAAAATACTTTTCCAAGTTTTAATGTACCTATTAGGCTTCAAAAGTGTGAAGTAATGAATACTTTTAGCTACATAGAGATAAATAATTAGTTCTGATATTTATCTATTCTATTTCTTTGTCATCGTTTAATTGCTTCTGTATTTGTTACTTATTATGTAACATAATTATTGTTTGGTAGTTATGTTTTATGTTTCTTTTTCAAATACATACAATATTTTTGGTATTACTTATTGTTTGATATTGTTTATGAAAATATTTTAGTGCATTGATTATGAAAGGTTTTTAAAGTGCTAATCAAATACTGTTTTTTTTTTCGTGAGAAATATTAACAGTACCAAACTATAGTAATTTGTATTTAAGTTTTACTTTTGGATATTATGTCAAAAAATGAACAAATAAAAGTAAGAAATGAAACATTTTTTTCTTGCACGGGAAGCCCTCTCCGTAAGTCACGGGGGAAGGGGTTGGAGGTTAGGTGGGACAGTTACCTTCCTGGCTTTGAGAATTTAATGCATTCACATGCAAGTGGGTGTGGTTTCTGTTGTTTTCCTCTTGGGTAGAGACCCTTTGCAGTCCCCCCTCCCGCTCCCGGAAAATTTTGAAATGTGCGGGGGCTTGATTAAAAATGCAGTACTTTCTATAAAGCAGCAGTACCCAACATACAGCTGACCCATGAGGCTTGTTGTTTTTGCGAATTGATAACTATGTTTTGGAAACTTTAAAATCCACCAATCATTTTCATTTGGTATGCAGAACGATTGTTTCAAATTTGAAACGTTAAGTTCAGTTATTGGTCTCTAAGAGACGGACGGAAACGTCGCATTGATAAATAAGCAAGCCCAATGCCAACGATAGGCCATGTCAACCTAGTCGGAAACTAGGGACCTGGGAAGGGGCCGACAAAACTCTAGTAAACCTTGGCTCTAGGCAGCCTTGACTAAGCCAATAGTGATTACAACAGTTCTTGCTTTGTGATTTTCATTCTTATTCCGTGCTTTCCCATGTTACAAAACAAAAAATAATATAAATAAATAAATAATAATACAATTAATTTTTTTATGTGTTCTGGCACGCGACAGTCATCTCAATCTCAGTATGAGGTTCGGGCCTCGGGTAAAAAAAAGGTTGGACAAGATAAAACTATCGAGGAAAAAAAAACTTCTTATTGTTTAAGAGCAGCGGATTAAGAATCATCATTAATCATGCACTTGAAAGTATCAATAGTCTCTTGATTCAACTTACAGGTGTTTTACTGCTTTTGTTTTACATCTAAGGGGGGACAGGGAAATAATTTTTAAACAATCAACTTCGAGGGGAATATGCTGCAGTTCATTATCGAAAATAGTCTTATTTCTCATAGACGCTATCTGAGAGTTCTAGAACAATAAGAAAATAGAACGACTCCTAATCTTTCGTAGCTAACCGGTATTCTGAATTTGCGCCACTTGTGAAGTAATAAAGCCAGCCTGATGATTTCTGTGATTTCTCTCTTCTTTTGTGCAAAATGACTTTTCAAAAGGCATTACATGAAATAATTACCCAAATGATAATTCTATACTCAGATAAGTTTTTCCAGTAAAAACTTATTGTAACCATCATGAGATTTTATGAGAGAGCAAAATTTAAGAAAATATTATTAAAAAAAAAAAAAAACATGATTTTTTTATTGCCGTCTAATACAGAAAGTGACTCTCAAGCTAAATGGGTAAATGTTTTATTATATCTTCGCAGATCAATATTTTTCGGCATCCCTATAGTTAAAATGAAATCTATGCAATTCAATTACACGCATTTTTCTTATTATTATCTATTAGTTATGAATGGGGGTGGGGAACTTGTTAACAAAATTGTTTGGAAACCGTTGATCTAACAATTATACGATTTTTATTTACACTACTCTTGGCGCTATGAAACTTGCCAACAATTTACTTGAAAAACTTAAATTTTACGCTCTTCACATATAGATTTTTCTAGTTTGAAACTTACTCTTCAGCTCAGCTGCTACTGTATTTCGATCCTTCGAGGCACGGTGACTTCGTTTAAAATCACCTTTTTTTTTTTTTTTTCTTTTTTCAGCCAACTGACACAGTGGCTTCCACGAATGGCAAAAAAAGTCATTAATAAATAATGAAATCGGTGGCCTCAAACAAAGCCACCGAGCCAAAAAAAGGTTAAGTTGGTGTGATACTCAATGAATTGCGTAAAGATCTTTTAACATTTTCCTTCATTTTACATCTTTCACTTGCTGGACTCCTTGACCATTTTAGAACTCAAGCTGCTAAACTCTTTTTGTTCAGTAAAACAGAACTTAATCTTAGGTCCAAAAACCGTGATCGATGTACAATTTTTTGTTTTTCCTGCATAATTGATTCTATGCTTCAAGAGAAAAAAAATGATGAAATATGACGCTTTTTCTTAAAAAATCAATTATCTGTCATTACGTTCAGTTTATTTTGTTTGTCGCCTTCTTCCCAAAAAGACACTGCATGAAAATCCATTTAAATACTTCAGACACATATACTGTCTGATCTTCTTAGTTAAAACCTTCTGCTTATTTATGCATGCGTCAGGTCTTCTCTGATCTTACCAAAATAGGGATGTTAGGTAGGATAACAAGAAGGGGAAGAATAATAAAAAGCATTTTGAGAAGTATCAAACAAAGTGGAACGATACTGATTTTAAATACATAGTTTAGTTGAAGATGTCAAAAGGATCTAGCATGAAACTGTTCGCGAGTGCCAGGTGCGGTTTTCATGGATGGACAGTAGGGTGGGGCAAAAAATAAAAAGTTTTTCAGATCAACTTCTAATAGTTGCCAAAAGTTGTCTTTGGTGATAGTTAGCTTTTGTGCAAAATTTGAGAAAAATCGGTTAATATCTTCAGGGGGCGCTGCGATCGCAAAGTTTTACCATAGCTTTTATAGGGATTTTATGGTTAAAATATGAAAAAGAGTGCCTTTAGCTAATCTCATTGCATTTTGTTTACTCATAAGATATATTCATGCATTCAAAGCATATGAAATAACTCACAAAAAATTATTTTATATGATATATTTATATTTCAAACATTTAAAAAGAAACAAAAACGTGAAAAAAAGTGATTTTTTTTAAATATAAATATTTTATATAAAATAATGTTTGTGAGTCATTTCATATGCTTTTAATGCATGAAAACATCTTTTGAGTAAAAAAACGCAAAGAGACTAGCTAAAGGCATTCTTTTTGATATTTTAACCACAAAATCCATAACAAAACTATGGTAAAACTTTGCGATCGCAGCGCCGCCTGAAGATATTAACCGATTTTTCTCAAATTTTGCACAAAAGCTAACTATCACCAAAGACAACTTTTGGCAACTATTAGAAGTTGATCTGAAAAACTTTTTATTTTTCGCCCCACCCTAATGGACAGTAGTCTAATTTAATTTTTGTGTATAAACTTTTTGTTTTTTCATTTGCAAAAACATAAAATAATTCTGTTCCAGTCTCTCAAGAAGGAGAAGGGGGTAGGGAGGAAAAGCATTGCAATGTATAAAAAAAAATGAAATTAGCTTTAGAAAACACCATAACATGCTTTAAATATTTACCAAGGACTGAAACAGAAATTATCATTCTGTTGAAGGAAAGAAAAATTATCATATAATAAAATTAAAAAGTAGAAGCAGAAATCAATCTTATTTGATGAGTTCTACTTCCTTCAATGTAAATAGAATTCAACGAGAATTGTAAATGAAATGAATCTGGTACGTTTTCAGTTTACAAAACCTTTTTTTCCCCCTTTCTCACCTACATCGCACAATGAAATTGAATTGCGCATGAAATGATTGTAATTACGAATGAAACTAGTAGTTATTTTATTCTTCTGGATTTTTTTTTTCTTTCTCTTCCGAATAAATATTAGAAAATAAGGCACTATGTCGAACCTTAACCCATTTCCATTCAACGTTTTCAGAAGCTTTAGGAAATTTTAACTGAAATGAAATTTGAAAATGTTTAATCATTGGAAATGTTTATGTTCAAGGAAAATGTTTTCGAAATATGTTTAAGAAATTCAACAACTTTAACAGTTATTGAATTTCTTAATTCATTTATTTTTTTAAAATTTTCATTGCAGTTGAAAAAGTCCTATTTAATTTTAAAAATTTTGCATATAAATTTTTCATTGTACTTCTCATTTTATTAAAATTTCATGTCATGCTACTTAATGTCTTTATCTTTTTTAATTTTTCTGTATAGTGTTTCATAATTTTGTTAATTTTAAAAGTGATTATAATCATATGTATTTGCATTGAATACGGTTTTGCATCATAGTTTTTTGGTGAAGCTTTACTTCAAATGTGTTTTTGTATTTTTTAAAACTTAAAGGTAAGTCGTTCATAAATGTAAATTAATTAATAACTGAAGTTTCTAATTAAAAAAAATCAAAACAATCCGATTTAAATGAAAAAAAAATCAGATTTAAATATAAAAAAAAAAATACATGGAGGCTCTTATTCAAAGAGACTAGGACCAGTGGTTGGAAAAACTACATATTTTTCGTAGCGAACTACAACTACAACTACTTTCTTATAAATGTAGTTAACTACAGCTACAACTACTTTTTTTTAATGTAGCGAGCTACACTACTTTTGAAATGTAGTTACTACTTCGCTACTTTTTAAAAAATAAATAACAAGAATACACCGATTGAAGATCGACCGAAAAAATTCGAAAAGTGGTTTAGATTAAAAAATTACCTCATTCGAATATGGAATAAAAATAGGAATTGTCTTTGAATTTTTTTGTTACTTTTCCTTTTTGTTCCTTTTTTTTTTTGCTAAAATTTATCCTTTTTTAGATTTTTTTTACAATTTTTACGAATATTCGCTACAAGAAAAAACTTGTTTTTTTCCTTCATTCTCTTTTTTTTTAAATTTTTTTTCATTTATTTATTTATTTTTTTAATTTAAAAGTAGTTTTCCGAAATCGCTACAAACTACAATTTTTTTGTATCGCGCTACTCACTACTCTACTTTTTTTTAAAAGTAGTGCGCTACACTACAAACTACTAAAAAATGTAGCTACTACAGTAGTTTCGCTACTTGTAGCGCGCTACTTCCGACCACTGACTAGGACCATAAAAAAGGTCTCTCAAAAAATAAAAGTGTCCCTTAGTCGGATATGCCCCTTAAGGGAGACACTGGTATTTATTATTGCTAACACTCACACTGTAATTGTAATCCAATGATTAGCACAGTCATAAAATGGAACTTGTTTCTTAAATTTTAATGTTTTTGGAAAAATTTGAAAAAAGATACTGAAGGACAGATTGTTTATTCACAATGGAAGATAGACTTATCTTTAAGCAAATCGAACTGTCCACAGGTGAATAAGTGTACTGCCGTTTTTCTCTATACAAAAGATTTTAAGTTTTCTTCTCGATACACAATTGCTTTCTACAGTTTCCCACAATTATGAATAATTTCTAAAAAAAGAAAGAAAGAAAGAAAATTTCTGTATTCAATCATGAAAATTTTCATTGAAGAGGTCAGAACTATTTGTTCGTCTTGGCCGTAATTTCGCATCAAACGTGGTCGTATTAAAAGTGTTAACTTTAACAAAACGCTTTTTGATCATCTTTGTTAAATCGAGATATCTATCGCCATCAACAAGTTCTTCCTCAGCCTATTGACCTCAAATGTAAAAAAAAGTAAAATTATGATGACGTATAATTAAAACCGCAGTGCAAAGCATTCATTGTTTTCGATTGGGTGGTTTATATGCCTAGGTCTCTGTGACACATTCATTTGAAGTTCAAAAACCTTGATGAATCCTAATAAGTAACCTCCGAATACTAATGAGCTAAATTTAGCCACAAGTTTTTCTTTGTCTTGTATTTTATCCTGTTGCTAATTTTCCATGATATTTTCCCTATTCTTTTGTAATCTTTAATTAGCATATAACGAATGATGTTTGTGACTGTGGGGCTGAAAAAGATTCTGCATAGAACAAGCTAGTTTTCTTCTAACTCTTTTTTTTTTTTTCAAATAGTAATTAACTATTCGGTTTGTTTGATTCGTATCGTGAAACACAATCGTACATCAAAATGTCAGAGTTAAGCAAATCAGTTTCATACGAGTCAACCTGATAAAGTTATTTTTAAAATGCAATCAAATAGAACATTGGATTTCAGAAAAAAATGCAGACAATTTCTTAATTATCATGATACAACAAAAGAAATATTTATAGTTTGAGGCTGCTAAATTGCAAATATTACCACTTGAAGAGAAAGGTAGGAAAAAAAGTCAATTTTCCGCATTTTATTTCATACATGTATGACATTTTTGACGATCGTAGTGTCAAATTGAAAACCTTCTAAAGCAGTGGTTCCCAACCTGGGGGCGGTAAATTCTTAAGGGGGCGATAGGAAGGCGATGGGTATTTGGAAGAGAAAACAGTAGTAATAAAAGGAAAGCAAAAACTGAAATTCTAAACATTTACAAAACCGGTTGTTCAGAGTTCAGACAATTAATCACAAGTTAAGAAAGAAACAAATTCAAGTTCAAAAGCTTTCTCCTTGTACCTCGGATGAACCTTAGGAAGTATTTTGTCACTCATTGCCAATTTTCAGATTTTCAATTTATTTTCCTTCAAATTTTTAGTTTTAATGATTTTAATTTCCCCAGATTCCAGTGTAGAAAAGAATAATTTCTTGAAAAATGTACTTCTGTTTTTTGAAAAGTACGTCGATGATCTTAGTTAAATGTTACCCTTCAAATGCTTATCAGTTCGCTTTGTGAAAGAAAAAAAATTAAAGGTATTTTATTTATTAATTAATATTTTTAGTTTAAAAGTGATTGGTTATAATTGCTTTATTGCGTACATTTTACTTCAAATTAAAGTTAGGTACTTATATTTTTAATAATATCGATGTTCACTTGCGCCAACTTATGGTTTTTTCGAGGAAGAAAGGGGGGGGGGGGGCGATAGGTGTCAGTCAGCGTCTTGAAGAGGGCGATGAGCTCAAAAAGGTTGGGAAACACTAAATTAGAACATTGTATTTCAGATTAAAAAAAAAAATAATGCAGACAATTGTCTATCATGATACAAAAAAGAACTTTATAGTTTCAAGTTGCTAAATTGTAAATACTACTAATCACTTGATGAAAGAAGTAAGAAAAAAATTCCGTTATACACATTTTATTTCATACATATATACACGATCGTATTGTAACATTTAAAACCTTCTAAAGCAACATTTTCCTTTTGACCCTCGTAATCGTAAAACGAATTTCAATTATGAAACTTTTTTTCTCTCCCAGTTTTATTATACTGTACTCGACTTTTATTTATACTGTAGTGCATCGACATGGTTGTCCGAATTAAGAGAAGTCCGGTTTAACCGGGTCCAAATTAATGAGGATTTACTGTAGTAGCCTTTACACACTCTCTCAAGGCCACTGTATTGCATTCCAAAACTGGGAATAATTTTACTGGAAGCAGCACAATGCAAATAATAGTATTCCCGAAAGCCTACAGCCCGTCCGGGGGACTGTTAATGCATTGGTTGAGCAAGGCATATTATATGGGTCATTTTCACCATAGGCTTACATTTCAGGATTTTTAAGTAATTTTTTTAACTTGCTATTTTCTTTTAGAATCACTAACAGATGTTTTGTCACATATTTTAGGTGTGTGAAAAAGTAATTGGTTGTACTCTTTGATGCATAATTAAGTATTCAAATGCTGTTGTAAAATTTTAAGTTGCAAGGAAAATTGTCGTCCGTTACCACACAAAATCAATATGAAATCTCACTTTTAAATTATATCATAGCACCTAGAACCAACTTCAATTGAAATTTTAAAACGATGTTTAGATTATTAAAATATTGATCAAAAACTGTATGGTAACGGATTTAACCAGTAACGGACTTGACATTTCAACCAAAATCTCAAATTATGGCTAGGTTGTCGAATTTAAAAATGGAACAACAATATGCATTTTCTTAGAGTTGTATAATAAACAATATTTTGCAGTAAAAGTTGAGAAAAAGTAAAAATTAACACTAAAATATTTGGTAACAGACTTGACAAAGAATAAAAATATGCACCTGGAAGAAATCTTGTGCGAAACGCCACAGCAATACTTCTCGACTCAGGAAAACAAAATAGTACGAAATAGTTACGTTACTAGTTTGTTAAGTTAACTGAATACGTATTACCATCTTTTGACTGCAATAAATATCTTTTTTAGATAAAATAATCTTAGGGTAACGAAGTTGACAAGAACTGCCGGACAAAATATATTCATACAATCATACATTTCTTAATGAAAAAAATTACTATTGTCCAAATTTATTATGAATATCATATACTAATAGTCAATACATGAAAATAATTTGTTCTATATACTTTTATAGAACATTCTTTTTATACAATTATTATTAATAATTTTTATTAATATTTCTTTTTATTCAATTTAGTATATATAAAAAAATAGTTGAACTTGCAAAAATTGAAAATGGACAAGCGTTTTTGCCTTGATTCTCATTTTTAAAGACATATAAAAATAAAGAAATAAATTTCAATAATCTTTTGAGTGATAGAATTTTGTTTGGGGTATTTTTTGCAGAAAATAAGTGTTCGCATTGAATTTAAAATATGAATTATGCTTTAAAATCGCCTTTTTAACTTCCGGACAGCAAATGTAAGCAAATTTTGAAAATGACCCATATACGCCTGCCGTAGAAAGGGTTAAAATATTAAAATTCGATATTGTTAAAAAAAATCGGTTTTCCTAACAATCATCTGCAGAACTCTTGCAGTGATTTGAAATGAAAAACAAATGAGGTCAAGCCAAAAATGGAACGAACTATATAAATTAAAATGGGGTTGCGATCTGCAAATAAGGAACAAAATTACCTTTGGGATGAACGTTACGAACCTTCTTAGAGTGACTAATAAGCGTTAGTTCACATTGTTATCTTTAATGCAGCATTTTTTTTAGCCTATTTTACCTCATCATTAACAAATTGCTTCATGCAATTAACAAGCCGCAACACCCATTCGCAAATCGATTTAAACACCGTTAGAGAGGAACCACCCGCCTGCATTCTAATGCGTTTTTCTTTTTTTTTTTTCGTACGACCATAATAGTGAGTGAGATATTTTTGTACAATAGCTCGTCAAAAGAATCACGACTGATTGACTACGCTTGTATTCACCGGCGCTAAAGATAAAAAGGGCAAGTACCAAAGACACAGTACAGTGTTTTACAGTGTTATATTCATCCCCTCATTCATTTGCTACCGTTTCAGATAGAAAGCTATTGGTTTATGCTCTAGTTAGCGCCTTGGAGGATGAAAGGTCTATGTTACATTTTAAAAAATGAACACTCTGGACAATGGTAAGCAATGGATACCGGTAAGCAAATAAAACTTGGTACATCAAAAAGTAGATGTCATTAGACCAATTCCATACGCACACTAACGACAAAACCATGAAACAAAAAAAAAAGCTGCGACAATTAAACTTTGAACTTTAATTACTCGCAATGTCTGTTTTGTCACATAACCCCTTCATCTCCCAAGCCCTTCAATTGCGACAGGCGCCCAAGACATAAGGGTTAGACATCATGCATAGCAACGGACCCCTAAATGTGTAATATACCTCTGGAGTGCTCTGAAAATTTCCTTCAAGCAAAGCCAATACCCCTTCCAGTTGTGCAGTGCCGACGAGAGGCCAAGTCGAAAACAAGGGGCTTGGCCCTTTGGGGGCCCGGTTCAGAATTCGAGTAGGATAAATATTATAGGGGGCGACGGGCCCCGCGACCAAACTGTCGAGGGGCGCCTGCCTTAGCGGCGGACCTGTCCTCCTGAAACGTTCTTAGGATTTTTCTGTTCGTGATCAGTAAAATGAAATATAGTAATTTTTTGAAGAATCCTATTTTGCAATTACAAAGGTTTAAAAGGCTGCTCCATGCGATAGGCAGGAAGAACGACTTAAAGTACTTGTTTTTGCAGCAGCCAAGTTGTTTAAAAGTCCTTTCCTGTGGGTTTTTGTTTCTGAATTTATTAATTTGTATTTTGTTTTTGAGCCCCCCCCCCCCAGCTCCTCTTAATTTCAATGCAGATAGAGGTGATGTTATAAATTGGAGGTCACTGGATGAAAAATGGCCAACTTGGCGACACATCTGCGAGTAAAATGAAAATTTGAATTCTGTCTAGGGGCGCTAGGCAACCCGTCGATCGCGATCGACCGGTCGATCTCGAGCCTCCTTTTAGTCGATCGCAAAAATATTTTAAACATTGCCTTCTTTTTGAGTATAACTTAAAAACATCAATCTCTGGGACAATAAAGTTAAAATTTTACTTCGAAATAAAAAGTTATTGGAAAAATTCTAAACTTTACATAGTCACTATTTTATAAATTTTAAAACGAGTAAATGTGGCTGAAAATATTTTGATGTGGATTAACGTAACATTTTTAGCAATTTAAAACAACTACTTAATAATTATCATAGTCTTTTTTCATAAGAGTTCACCTACAATTTGATTTGAACATAGTCTCAACTTAACCGTGTAAGCATCATATCCATCTTTTTTGTATTTATCACCCCCCCCCTCTTCAATCGATCTTGTATTCACACTAAGCTTGAAAAGTAGATCTTGAGTCAATTCAGGTTGCCGACCGTTGCTCTAGGGTCTAGGGTACTTCAGAAAGTCCCTTCAAAAGGCAGCAGGGCGCTTCAAGGGGCAACAGACCCGCTCCCTGCCAAAAACAATCTAACTCATCTCTAACTTAGCGGCTGGAAGAGTTTGAAACGTGATTAAATCTTGATGGTAGATTAGAACATCCGTTACGTTTCATTAGGATCTTTTCGAAATAAACAATTATTTTAATGTGGTGTTGGTGAAGAATAAGATATGCATCTGCGGTCGCTGAATTAGACTGTCTAAACAGCGACAGCATCGCCTGGAAGCTAAAATTTTCCCACTAAATCTCTTGCCAGTCCGCTTTACTCTTGTACGCTTATATAATGGCAGTTTGATTTTGAAGTCAACATTAATATTAATTTTTTTACTTTTTACAGTTACAAATATTAGCGTAATGCATACTAAGAGATAATACTCACATATTTAGCAGAATCCAGATTTGTACTGTGCTGCTGAAAAAGAGACTCGAAGCATATGTGTTCTAGTCTAAGCAACGTTCAAGCCACAAGCACTACGACTCGACTGTGCAAATCTGTAAAGCAGCTTTTATAATAGGGTTCAACTATAATACTGTTATGTCTGCACGTCGATCAGATTTGTACTGCTACTTTTTGGTAAGATCATCGATTTTGTTTTACTCCAACTCTAATTTAGCAACCAACCCGTCAAAAGGTCTTTTTTCTTGAGATAATTGGTTTCTACCTTCAGTTCTTTAAAAGTCGGAACGACACTTTTTTGCATGGATCAGCTCCATTTACTTGGTAGCTCACAGGGCTCAGATGCTCATCCCCTCTATTTCTTTTCAATCTTAAGTGCATTTTTACGTATCCGAAATTCTTGTCGGATTTTAGACCTGTTATGTATGTAAATACACTCTGAAGGCTTTCGCATTTCTTTTGCTATAGAAATTAAGCCCTGGTTTTTAGACTGGATTATTGATCCTTAAAGGGGTATCACACACAGAAAAAAATCTTTCATCACCATACTACGAAGTTTTAGATTTCTACTTTTAAAATTGTACTAAATATAGAGCTGTTAATAAACGAAAACAATCCAAACGTTTGTGCATGCAACTTCTTTTCTAATTATAGTAGTAAGTAGAATAAAAACTCAAAAACCATTGTGAAGACAAGAAATAGAGCTTTCCATTGATATACTACATGACATACTTATGGCAGGTTAAGTTTCTAACTGCCCCGAAATGGTTAAAAAAAAAACACTATTTTTACCAGCAAAAATGTGATGCGCAGTAAGAAACGCAAACCAGTATCAGCCGCCAAACACCCCTCATACTGCTTAGAAGAGCATAGGGAAAGATATATTAAAGAGCCAGACGTCTTAAAACAGTCACCCGAAAACGTTTCTAGCTCTGAGACTATGAAAATAGCTCCTTTTTAATGAAATAAATGGGCGTCACGTGCGAGACAAGATGGCGGCTTTTTAATGGAATGCCCTTTAGTATACTTTTTTTCACAATATTATTTGCAGAAAATGTCCATAATAGTGAATTGCTTTTTCAAGGTCTTTAGGAACACCCTCCTTGTCTGCCGAGTTTTAAATTCAATACATTAACTTACCATAGTCTGCAAAGTTTATTTTTACTTGAAATTTAATTTAAGTATCGTCTGCGCTTATTATTTTTTTTAGTAATGGCAATGTCAGAGAATGAAAAAAGATGGACTGGTGGAAATGTTTTGATGGAGTGTGATTGTTATTTATCTCTTCCAACGTAAAAATTTGTTCTTACTTTTCTCTGCAAAAATATTCTTAAAAACTGACCAATATTATTCAATTATCCGGAGGTATTATTCGATTAGGCGGGGATCTTTAACATTGCGTCTTTGGAGAAATATTCGGTTCCAGGAGATTTTATTTGTTCTCGCCGTTTCTTGATTAGGCGGCCTGACAGTATATATCTTTTCCCTTTAGTTTACTTCTTTTAAAATTGTGATTCATTTAAGGAAGCTCGTTGTTTAGTTTAATAGTTAATTGTTTTAATTATTTTTAAATACAGAAATTTTTTTTTTTCTTTACAAATTACTTTTTGTACTTACAAATTACTTTTGAATCAAATATTGATTCAGAAAGTCTTTCACTATATATCTGCTCTCTCTTAACTTCTGTTATTTTACTAAACAAGGTGTCTTATGTACTTTTTTTTGTTTCATTTCAGTCTCTGGATTCTTGGGTGACCATTCACAACCTGAAACTTTTAAGTGACGGCGGTATTTTGGATCCTGATGACAAATTGAATGATGTAGCCGATGATCGAGAACAGGTAACACTTTCAAAATAATAATAATTTTATATTTTGACAACTGCTATGTAGATGGATTCACAATGTAAAAAAAAAAGTGTTCTGATCCCTAGAAGCGTTCTAGTCTATTGTGGGCAACAATGTCGCACTTAGGGGGTGGGCTGAGGGCTGCTGCCCCCTCCGAAATTTTCTAACAAATTTTTAAAAAATTAAGCTAAAAAGTTTTTTTTTATATTTATTTATTTTTCCTTTCTTGCTGAAATCAAGACAGCAAAATTTTTTTTGAAACGAAAATTTAGTATGGGGCAAAATTAAAAGAAAGGGGGAAAAGTAAATTCCTTCCTCTTCTTTTCTTTTCTTTTTTCTATCTCTCTATTCACTATTTTACTGTACGTGACGTGTATGGTTATCTTATAATTCGATTTTGTTGATATTTACTCCAAATTATGTTTCAGAAACACTGATTAATGCTTGTTCATTCATCGAATTTTGTTAAATAAATTTTAACAAATGTATGACTGAAACCCAATATTAGGAACATAGTAAAATAAATGGCAAAATTAATGTATTTAGAGCTCAAATTTTCAAAAGTATTGAATACTTGTTAGGGGTACATCTTTTTCAATAAATAATTTTTTTCAAATTTCATTTTATCATTTTCTACTTTCATCAACACTTCTCAACAATAATTATAAAAATGATAAAGAAACATTTCTTAATGATGTAGTTTTTTTCATCTGAGAATAGCATTAATGTCACAAATTCGAAATCTTTTTTAGCTACATTTTATGAGGTGCCCCGCACCCTCCTGGCAAAGAGTGTGGGCTCAGCCTCCCTGAAATGATTTGTTTACGTAGGCCGCCTGGGCACGGAGATGTTCATTATTTTCAATGTTAACTCATTATGCAATTTTTCTGGATCGTGCACTCTCTAACCTCGTTCGCGCCAAGGTGCAGTGGCGACGATTGGGGCTTAAAAGTGAGGAGGCAAAAAAATAATGTTTACTAGCTGCACCCTTGATTTTGGTTGTCTATTGACGACATAAGGAAGAGAGGCTTCGGAGGTTTTAACCCATTAATGCTTGGAATTATTTTAAAAACACAGTTTTAAAATATAATAGCTTTGGCAGCGATTGTGGAATGGGGAGGAGATTAGAGAGCTCCATCGATGGGTTCTCCTCTCCCGGGAATTCTTCGAAGCTGAAATCTTTTAATTAAAAAAACAAATCTTTGAACTGTTCTTGGTGCTGTAAAGAAAAAGGTAAGATAGGGTTCTTCACCCCCAAAATGTTGAAATTAGTAATTTGAAAACGAAAATTTTGGCAATTTTAGCAAACTTTGGGGTTAGGTGTCTTTCACGAAGATTTTGCGAAGTTAAATCATTAAAAAAGTTAATTCAAGCTACTTTTGAGTGACTTAAAGCAGTTTGGATGTCCTCCCCATATAGATTTTTACCTGATGAAGTCTTTAAAACTCAATTTTAGACTTCCTTTAGTTATTTCAGAGGACGATTCAGAGGACCCCGGATTTTTTCTGAACTGAAGTTTTAAAAATGCAAATTAATTGCTATCTCTGTTGGTGTAAGATTCGAGAATTTTTTTTTAAATTAACTTTGAGTTATCTTTGGTAACATTAGAACTCATCTGATCTCTCTGGAAATTTTTCGAAATTAAAATCGTAAAAACGCTTAGGCGATATTCGATGATGAAAAAAAAGGGGAGGGGGTGTTATATGTATGAACACACATTTAAGGGCCTTAAATCGACCTTTTGTCTAAAAGTATTTCCAGTGACACCCCCCCCCCGCCCCATGAAAAATTTCTGGCTACGCACTGATGCACGTCACTACTTAAGTATTACTGAGTGGTGAAACCACTTAGTTGTAGTAGCGTTGATGATTTGTTTTGTATTAGAGCAGGGCTGGGGTCGCGTAGCAAAATTCTGGGGTCGCGAGATATTTTAATGTCAAATATTTAAAATATATACATATACCATTTTGTTTCATCACTAGAGTTGGCGGAATACAGTGAACTTGCAGCGTCTAGACACGCGCATTTGTTGAAGGTTTTGAGCTATTCGCGTTTGAAATCATTGATAGATGACTGAATTCTGGATCGGAACTAGAACTGAATTTCCCACAATCGCTGATATGGCGTTAAATGTACTGCAGCCATTCAACACCACATATTTATGTGAAGTTACTTTCTCAGCTTTAACACATATTAAATCCCAATATTGTTCAAAGTTAAAAAATGTTGAAGAGGTCTTACGTCCAGCAGTTTCAAACATTCCACCAAGACTTGATTTGTTATGCAATAAAAAACAGGCACATCCATCTCATTAAATTTTTTACTTATACTTTAATTTAATACTTACCACGCAACTACTTGAATATATTCGAGAGAATAAAGACGGTCAGAATCCAATTTTATTTTTGAAACTATAATAAATACAATTTTATAATTTTTTGTGCAATTTTTAATTTTAGATTTTTGTATGTTTCAAAACGAATTCTAAACTTATATATTTTCATATGTATGTATATTGTTACCTAATAAATAAATCATCAATAAATATTAATTTATTTTTCTTTTATATTTGAATGGGGTCGTCAAGAAACTCGCAATCATAAATGGGGTCGTGAATGACAAAAGTTTAAGAAGCCCCGTATTAGAGCGAAACTTTGGAAAATGGAAAAAAATCACGCCCACTTAATCATTTATTTCTCAAATCCGGGGGGGGGGGGGGGGGGGCAATTGACTCTTCTCCCCTGACCCACACAAGTGGCCTACTCAAAACAAGAGCGAAGATACCTTGATAGTTTCTCGTTATAACCGAGTGCTTGTAAAAAGCGAGTTCGTGGAAACAGTTATGAAATTCATACATTGCTTTTTTTACTATACAGTAGGGGTGCGATATCGATGTTTTGGAAACATCGATGTTTTTGTTAAAACATTGATGTTTTTAACCATCGTTTTTTTCAACCGATGTTTCACAAACATCGAAGTTTTAGGTTTGATGTTTTATATTTCTGCAAAAGAGTTTCATAAAAATATCCGATAATTATACTTATTAAAAAAATTGCATCGTTAATCAGTAGTTGTAGTATTAATCTCATAGTCAAAAGTTTTCTATGATTAGTATTCTTTAATACTCTGCAAAAGATTATTTTTAAACATCGCTGATTTGCTATCGCTGTTATTATTATTATTAATTCATTTTTCTTTTCGATGTCGATGTTTTCTATTTTCGCAAATTAGTTTCATAAAAATATGATATAAAAGTTACATCGTTAATCAATAGTTGCAGTGTCTATCCTATTAAAAAAGTTTTTTTTACAATTACTATTGATGCTTCACGGTAGATTTTTTAAATCACCGTTGTTTTGCTTTGGATGTTTTTTTTTCGGTGCCTATGTTTTATATTTCAGTAAAAAAAAAAAAAATCACAAAATATGCAATGAAAAAGACTCACCTTTAACCAGTAGTTGCAGCATGTGTCTCAGTGGAAAAATATTTCTTTAGTTACCACCGACAATTTACTGTAAATGGTTTTTAAATGTCGTTGTTTTGCGATCTTTTATTTTTTTTTTATGCTGATGCTTTACGTTTCAGGAAGAAAAAGTTTCATAAAAATAGGTGATGAAACAAATTGCATCGCTAATTATTTATTGTTGTGTCTATATTACTTTAAAAAGTTTTCTATGTTTGCTATCGATGTCTGATGGTCGATGTTTTTTTCAGGAGACAAACTCAAATGTTCTAATTTGTGTTCCTCTGGAAAATTGAGCTATGACCTTGACAATGTCTTCCTCTTTTAGGACAATAGGAAAGGGTCATTGTTGCGGAATTCAGTTGAATATACTTTTGCTAAGCGAGGACAAAGTAACCCAACTCAATTTAGTACCAATTACCCTTTTCTATAACCCAAAAAAGCAGAAGCATTGGTTATGTTGGAGGTCAATTTTTCGGAGGTGCACTATAGCTCATTTCTTCTTTCCCTTGTTTATCTTTTGCCAACTGTAAGGGTGTAGTTTTTAAATATTTCTGCTTGCATTTCAGATAACTGCCGTCTACGACGAGGAAATTTCATCATACTTGCTACACAATGGTGGTGATGGCACCAGCGCCAGCTCCATAGGAACCGAAAGTCCAGATATATTCCAAAATGGAGACGCCATTCCGAATGGTCTATGCAAATCATCTTATAATGAATCAGACGTGGAGATAACCGATGAAAAAATATATGCAGGTATACTTCAATTTTCTTAGAAGAAACATGCCACTCTAATTTTATGACCTTTGACCTGTAAATGGCAGCTTCAATTTTTCATTTTATTACATCATACTGAGACCCGCCACTTCTGAGCAATATATTCACCCCCCCCCCTCAATTACTCAGTAATCCTAGTTTTATTCCAAGTTAGATATTTTAAAAACTTCCTTTTTGGACCTCACCAAAGACTTCCCAACAACAAATAACAATAGATCTTATACAGCAATTTCCCCAACAAGAGGGTCTTTTCCACTAATGATAGGACTTAGAAGGTAGGATGCTCCGTCTCAGGTCAGGTTTGAAGTACTTTAGATTTCATAGTATTTATCTCTCTTGTTTTATGTGTGTGCACTTTGGTCAAGCTAAAGCAGTGAGTAACCGCCCCTAAGCAAAGGCTAAGGCAGGAACATGCATTACACTGCCAACTCGACCATTTCGATCCATGGACTGCAGTTTTGGGCTTATTATGCCCTCATCAGCATGGAATTTTTTGCCTCCAACTCGTTCACTTTTGTGTTCCATGCTGATGAGGGCATAATAAGCCCGAAACTGCAGTCCATGGATCGAAATGAACGAGTTGGCGGTGCATTGCATACAGAGTGTTGGAAGTTAGGAAAAAGTGTTTGAGGAGGATGAGGGGGGAGGTGCGCTTCATTTAATGGAATAGATGGTGAACGCATTTTTGTTAGACCAAAAAAGATCAGTTTGGATTACTTATGTCAGTTTTAATTCTAAAAGCAGATTTACTTTATAATTAAAGGTGGTTTGATACCAATTTACAATAAACTTGTATTGTTTTTGCAATAATAAACTGAATTCCAGGGGAAATGGCTTCCCCCTTCTCCCTCCTCCCCCAACTACAGCGTAATACTTCTAGCTTAAAAATAGCCAGAGATCCATTTGAATTTGATTCAAAAAATCATTCATACAAAACCAGGAGTGCCACAACAGGATGTTACTGTGAAATCCCAATACTATCCGTATTCAGCACATTTTGCTGATGATTCGGCAATTTGAAGGCAATATTGCAACATTAAGATTATTTGCTCTTTTTAGTTTTTGAAATTGTTTTTTTGAAAGATGCGTAATGTTTTTTCTCACTAAATGTTATGCAAGTACGACATGTGTGCGATTCAGTAAAATTGGAACTTCATTTGACAAATTGATAATTTTCCCCTCCCAAAAATTTTATTTCGGAGCGCCTCTGCACAAAACACATTTTTCACAGAGTTGGCAGACATTTTGAGTGTCAAATAAAAACACTACGAATTTACTGAATCACGTAATGGATCGACTTCGTCAATACCAGAAATCTATTAATATAATTTTAAATAACTTTTTTCAATAACTTTTCTCAGGATCTACGATATTCCATAAAGTCCCCTCCTCCCCAGCAAATTGAACTTGTACCAAAATTTATACTGCAGTTCAAATTTCCCTGCAGAGATTTTTTTCTTCAACAAGGCTCCCCCCCCCTTGACATTCAAATGGAAAAATGATTTCAGCAAGCGCTTCCAGCTTTTTGGTGATGCTTAATTGTAGATATGCATTGTGTTTATGTGAGTCTTGAATATGTGTTTCATTCCAGGTCTCCTCCCTCTTCATGTGCGAAGAGGCAGTGAACCCGCCCTGAATCAGTTGCCCCCCTCGCTTTTGCACAACAACGACAACTGCAAAAGATGGTCTGCAGCAGTGTTGGCGAGCGGAGATACGTACAAGCAGTTAAACAGCGAGGTAAAGTGCATTGTCTATTTTCATACTGCTACTAATAAAGAGTAGACTAGAAACAGACACTTGGGACTTGCTTGCCAGCTAGCAAAATAGGTTCCCGTGATGTTTAACAAAGACTTATAAGTGCATTCAGGAAGAAGTGATAGCAGAAGTAAACAGTTGTCAACATTCGCCACTTTCATGGATTACTCGCTGTATTGGCAACTCTGCTCATGAACAGTTTGTTTATCTGATTGGCGATGTTTTCAACCATCTTAGTACCAAGAAGACAATAGTATCACCAAGTGTTACTTGCTTTTTTTTTATTTCTACAATCACTTCTCACTGAATGCAATCTACACATCTTTGTGCAACAGTGCAGCATGACAATAGGCACTTGTAACAATATTACCACAACCATTTTCATGCCCTTATTCCAAAAAAAAGTGTTTTCAACTTTTTTAGAGCTTCAATCTCTAAACATTTCCCGGGGTGAGCCCGCAACCCCTCTTCTTAAACATTAACACAATCAGAGACAAACAATTATGTTTTTAAAGTTTAAATTTCCAAAAGTGAGCTGGGGGAGTTCCTTGAAACTTATTCTCCCAAAACATTACCAAAGACCTTTAAAAATGTGTTTTTAAGACTACAAATTCAGTAAATTTCTGGAGGAGATAACGCGGCACTTACTGTCAAGTGACTCTTTTTTTTAACAGAAATCTTCATTCTCTATCTGTATAGTCATTCTCTATCTGTATTTAAGGATATGTTTGAAATAATTAATGAGCTGCCAATTTCATACACCTTCATCATGTTTAACATATACATTCAATACAAGACTTTTCAGAACAAAATAGATGAAATTCTCTTTCATAAATACTTTCATACATCATGTGAATTAGCCAAAATTTAGATAGGAAGTT
Source organism: Uloborus plumipes (assembly GCA_038373865.1). Taxonomy (NCBI): domain Eukaryota; kingdom Metazoa; phylum Arthropoda; class Arachnida; order Araneae; family Uloboridae; genus Uloborus; species Uloborus plumipes. The sequence goes on from JAXGGA010003173.1 coordinate 22,615, forward strand.
TTTATGGGTTATTGAACTTTTAATAACTATGAAAAGTCATTGTATATTTAAGGTACTATTTCTTTATTCATTAATTTGTGGATTTTTTCGGAAGATCTGAAATGTCATTAACTTGATCCCTAGGGTGAAGAGCAGTCAGAGGATGACCTTCCACCAGGTGAAAGAGAAGATGGAAGTGGTGAAGAAAAATCTTTATCTCTTCAAAACATAAATTCTTGGAGTGAAGAAACAAATATTATGAAGGTAATTTTTTTTTTCACATTTTTAACGCTAAAAATCGCTAAATGACTTATGTATTAAAATCCGACCATACCGACCTATGTTTATATGTCATTTGAACTCCTAGAGTTTTCGGCAAAAAATTGAGGGTTGAACCAGATATCTACCATAAAATCCTGAAAGTACCCCCCCCCCCGCCCCCCATCGAGTATACCGCTCCTCCTTATTTGTCTAAATGGAAATTTATCTTAAATCCCAAATATACTTAATCTTAAATCTTGATTATAACCCCCCCTCTTGAAATGTATCTGTTTGGTTTTGCAAAGGGAGTTACTTTCGGTATTTTACGGTAATAGTTCGAAATTTCACAAGGATCATGGACTGCCGAATCTTGTCCTCTATAAGACTTAAATTTTTGATATATTCAAATAGACTGCCATTTGGGCGATCAGGGAGAAGGGTCAATTGCCCCCCCCCCTCCAACTTTAGAAATGTTGGATTCCTTAAAATTTTCGATTATGGAATGTTGATGGGTGCATACATTTTAAGGAGTGCTTCCGTAGCCGCTCTAATTCAAACACAACTGTACGGAATCCAACGAAATTTGGTATACATATGACACTCAAGTAAATTGGTGCTAATTATTTTTTGGAGTTGGGTTTGGGTATTGTGGGCAATTGGTGAGGGTGGCGATAAAGGATGGAGCATTTATAATGTTGTTTTATAATTGAGCTGGCAGATTATTTTGCATTTTCATGGATCTTTTAATGTTTATTAATTTAGTTAGCGGATCATTTTTTATCCATCTTTTAATGTTATTTGATGGATTTTTTTTATTTATATGGAGGATTATTTCTGCTTTAAGAGCAAGAATCTGAGAGAGTGTCACGCCTGTGATTCATGACCTCTCAGATTTTTTCCAAAAAATTACCAAATGTTTATTATCTTATTGAAAGACCAAATCCAGAATGTTTTGCTCTAAAGTTGAGTTGTTTAGTTTTTATGGACCCCTAAAGTTGAAGGTGCGGCATCAAAAATTAAGCGGATTTTCAAGACATGGAAATTGCTGTGAGCCAAAACTCTTTCCAGGAACTGTTTAACTCCAATTTTCTTTTTGTATATGGAATATAGAAGGTTGAAACTTTACAAAATGAATGTTAAATTTGTGGTAAGTTTCTGCCGTAAGGTCAGTGAAGGCCCTCAAAACAGGGCATTTTTGACGTTTTTTAGCGTTTTTGAGGTCCAAAAACAGCTTGTACATTTCAGTTGGCACGGCAAAAGTAGTGTCGTTTGAAAGACCAGTGTAAGCACTTTAAAATAATGTATAAATAACCGAGGAAAGTTCAACGTGCTTTTAGTTGCGTAAGGCCGAAATATGAAAAATGTCATATTTTACCGATATTCAAACGGTCATAACTTCCTCTGCCAACAACATATTGAAATATTTTTTTCGCCAATGTCATACTCTATTCTTTGTCTTAACAGAACAGTTGAGTCCTTTGAGGCGAAATGTGAAAAATTTTTTTACAAAAAATTTATTTTTTCCTGTACATTTTTTGTAAAAAAAATTTTCACATTTCGCCTCAAAGGACTCAACTGTTCTGTTAAGACAAAGAATAGAGTATGACATTGGCAAAAAAAATATTTCAATATGTTGTTGGCAGAGGAAGTTATGACCGTTTGAATATCGGTAAAATATGACATTTTTCATATTTCGGCCTTACGCAACTAAAAGCACGTTGAACTTTCCTCGGTTATTTATACATTATTTTAAAGTGCTTACACTGGTCTTTCAAACGACACTACTTTTGCCGTGCCAACTGAAATGTACAAGCTGTTTTTAGACCTCAAAAACGCTAAAAAACGTCAAAAATGCCTTGTTTTGAGGGCCTTCACTGACCTTACGGCAACAACTTACCACAAATTTAACATTCATTTTGTAAAGTTTCAACCTTCTATATTCCATATACAAAAAGAAAATTGGAGTTAAACAGTTCCTGGTAAGAGTTTTGGCTCACAGCAGTTTCCATGTCTTGAAAATCCGCTTAATTTTTGATGCCGCACCTTCAACTTTAGGGATCCATAAAAACTAAACAACTCAACTTCAGAGCAAAACATTCTGGATTTGGTCTTTCAATAAGATAATAAACATTTGGTAATTTTTTGGAGAAAATCTGAGAAGTCATGAATCACCTCATAATGCTAGGCGTGACAGTTTCTCAGATTCTTGCTCTTAAATGAAATTTTTTCGATGGCCTAATTTGCTTGCGAAATATTTAAATTTTATCAAACTTTTGAAAGGCTGGGGGCACCAAGATTTTTAAAAACTCTACACAACCGCATTACCGTAACTCTACCAAAATACATATTGAATGGCAACACATTGGAGATGGAAATTAAAAGAGAACTGGTGAACTTTATCATAGATTGCCAAATGTAACGAAAACTGTTGGTAAATACTTTGAAAATAAAACGTTCTGTTTTGGTTTTTCAACTCATGCTGTACCTGAAACTCAATTTTTTACAGGATATTTAAACTAAAGCATTGCAAATATATTTTCCCTGGTCTTTTTAAGGATAAAAGAAAAGAGCCTCTGGGAGGACCCATTACTTCACCAAAAGGAAGCTTTGATGAAGATAGCGACTGCTCGAACTCATCAAATAAAAAGTACGTTTTTCGTATTTATACAATGGAGTTATCATACCCTGTTTTTTATTAACTACTTAAGATTCGGAAATGCAACTGCTTTAATGTTGATGTTTACTTTCTGAATTAGTGAAATATCGTTAACGTGGTTTGTGCTCTTCATTCTTTAACATTTTCATCTAGCTTTTATTACTTTTTAGTGACTTGATGTATTTTATTGATGGCGTTTTTTGCATTTTGATGAAAGTTTTCATGTTGTTTCATTTAGTTGGCAGTTTATTTTAGTAGCAAATAAGAATACATAAAAACTTTTTATAAAATTTAATCAAGTATTTATTTACAATACAACTACATCTATCTATAAATTATTATACAAATCAAAATACAAAAGAAATTAAAAAATAAAAGAGAACATACCTGTAATCGACGTGACGCCATGTTGTTCTGGTAGAACACACTGTAACACTTATAAACTTAATACTGAACGCGTTGCTTTGTAAATAGCCACAGTAAAGACAGATGTTGAAAAAGAAGGTTCGAATAATGCTATAGGTTAAAAGCCAGCCCCCTAGAGGGCGCCTAATTCAAATTAAAAAATGTAGAAAGATATTTATCCTGTAGGATACATTGCTAAACTAAGGGTTAAAGAATAATTCGATTTGAGAAACGCTTTATATGAATCAACTAGCAAACCTTATTTTTTTTCTAAATTCAATTTAATTACAAAAAGAAAAATAATAGATAAAAAAGAACTAACATATAAATCTAGACAAAGCAGTGAAGAAAGTGCATAAAGTTTATTAAATGTAGATAAGCATTAGAGCTACAAAAGCCTTTATTTTTTTTTCCAGAGCAACTTTTTGAGTATTTGATATTAATAATAAATTTTTGACTTAGTGTGGCATTGTAATTTTTATAGACATAACAGAATATTCTTTATCTTTTCCAGAATGGTAGAAATACTAAAACTGAAAAATGAAGATGGACCCTTGGGTATTCAAATCGTTCCTGCTAATGAAAGCCCCGATAAGTAAGTTCTTTAAAATAATAATTTCTCTTAAACTTTAACTGCGCTAAAACTAAAAACTATTCACTAAAATTTTTTAATTATTAAATCACTCATTTCATTTTTAGATTAAAATATTTCTGATTGAAGTTTAAAATATGGTGTGGAATAAGGGTACAACAAAACAGGAGGAGTGGGTCGGTCATGGTGAAAAATGCGCCATTGAAATTCTTGGGAGATTGTTTTTTAGAAATATTTTTCTCTTTTTTTTTGGGGGGGGGGAAGGGAGGGCTCTCGGTCTTGTGGAGGGGGAGGAGCTTACATTTCTTGACATGGAGATAAACAATGGGGGTAGTGCATCATCAGAAACATAAATGTACATTAATGCTAATTATAAGCATACTTAACTTTGTTTTCAATCTGAATTATGTACGTGAATGTAACTTAAATAAATATAAATGATATAGGAACTTTCTTTACTGAAGATCTATGGTGCAAAACGTGTGCAACATGGGGTGTTTCCATTATTATTATTTTTTTTTTAACCATGAGAAAATGTTTTCAGACATGGGGTAAAGAGGACAGAGTCTGATAATCTGAAAAAACATTGCAAAACAAATCCCTGAAAAAAAAGTTTTTATGGTTTTCAATATTTTAGGGGGAATCACCTCCCTCCCTTATGTCTCCCAACGTGCTACAAATGTTCATGATTTTAGTTTTTTTCTTCTTCAGCCCTTCTGATGAATGTTAATGTCCTCCTCAGAAAACAACGCTATGCTCAAAAACTAAAAAGAAAAGAAAAAAAAGGCATCAAATGCAAAAACTGCATTTTCAAAAACAGGGGGGGGGGGGGGTTCATATCTGAATTCAGGGAATCATTTTACATAAAAATCAACAAGAATGGTGTCAGAAGCATTTTGAAGAGTTTTTTTTTTTTTACTTTTGCTTCACAGTATAATAACAAGTGCTTGTGTCGTGAATCGTGATAGATGAACAAAAAATCTTGCTGTTAAACACTATTTGCAAATAAATAATCATTTTGAATTTAAAGAAGAATTTTTTTTTTAAAGTTAGTAAAACTTTTCTCAACGGCTCAATTATAATATTATATATTATAATTATACAATAAGAATTAGAGCTAAATAAAATTTATGGAAGCAATGCCACACACACTAAGTCGAAAATTTATTTTTAATATCAAATGCTCCAAAAAGTGTTACTCCGGAAAAGATAAAGGGTTTTTTTCTAGCTCTAATGCTTATTATATAATATATTAGCTTATATTGTTTTGCGAATTAGATTTTATGGTTGTTTTGTTTAAAAGACTAAATATTGTATGGTATCAATAAATAGTTTCTACGAAACTTTGACCAAACAGAAAGCAGAACTTCTTTCATGATTTTTGTTGCTCACTGTTGTGTCTTGAACCTGGCAGCAAGCTGTTTTATCAAGCTGTGTTAATTACCGTGGTTGCCATGGTTACTATTTTCCAGTTTAATTTGCCTCGTTCCAAAAATGAGAATTGCAATGAAATGTTTCCAGCGTTCATGTATCAATACAAAATGAAATAAATGTTTGTCGGGTTGGAACCTCGTTTAACTAATTACTAATAAACACAACCTCATCACTTGAAAATAGCTAATTTTCTTGTCCTTATTATTATTTCTTTTTAAGAAATCTTCTTTTGACATAGGAACGAAGGGGTCATCATCCAAGGCATCGAGCCTGGTGGGAGGATCGACCGGGACGGGCGCTTTAGCATCGGGGATCGCATCACAGAAATCAACGGACTGAAGCTGAGCAAAGACTCTTACCGGAATGCACAAGAGATACTGAAAGATGCTCTGAAAGAACCCATTTTGAGTATCCATTGCATCAAGAAGGATTCGGTTGCGAGAAAAACTGCCCTTCCACCTAAGCTGGATTCTGATAAAGTGAGAGATGATCAAATCATCAATGAAAACGATGCTAGTCTTGCAAATGACAATTCATCTTTCCCATTGCTGTATTCAACACCCACTAAAAAACTTCCCACAAATTTACTTCACAAAGGTACACCGAACCATTCAAGCATCAGAAAAGTTGGTAGAAGAATTTTAGTTCATCTTTCAAAAGGTATATTTCAGTTCTAAATTTTTTTTCACCACTTAATACCATTAAAAGTTTTAATTGAAAGTTGATATTTCTTGCTCTTTCCTACCAATATGAGAAGAACTTTTTAGTTGTTGCCAGAAACAAAATGAAATACAGACACTATTAATTTAATTCGTAAAAATGTTAATTTCAAGGCTGAATGAACAAAACCTTCAAATCTTCATTTGTTACTGCCACAATTCTCAAACAAGCCTATTATTGGGGAGTTTGGACTTCTGAAATAAATAATATGAGGTTTCAAGACTTTCCTTCATTCAAGTCATCAATTTAAAAGCTTTTTAGTATCCATTAGCAAAATGATTATGGACTAAAATTAAAGCTCATATATATTGGTAATTCTTTAGCTTGTCAGTTCTATAGTGTCAACAACACAACCAAAGCCAAAAATTTAAACTAACTTCTAACCCCAAGCATAGTCCCATCTACAAAGAATAATTCCAAATGCATTATTCTTAGCTTTTACTTTTTCATTTGCATAACTATATTAATTTTTATAAATGAGTCGAAAGTAACATAGCTGTAAAAGTTTGGGAATTACAGTAATTGTAATCTATCACGTTTCTCAGTACTAATTCCACTTGATATAGCTCATTTTGTAGTTTTTCCCGGTAGATTTGAAATTCTGGAGAGAGGTGGGGGGTTGAAAAAGCAAGAACCAAATTTGGTTGTGAGTGATACTCAAGTGGATCGAACTCATTGAAAATACATATTAGAATGTACACATTGTTTTCGAAAAACAAAAATCTTTTTAAGTTGCATGTTTTATTTTTATTTGCTGATATATAATATTTGTATGAAAGATTATTTTAATCTTCACCAATATTTGTTTATGAAACATTTTTACACTATAAACACAAAACTATACCCTTATTTACAGGTCCTGAAGGTTTAGGTTTCAGCATCACTTCCAAAGATCCTGAAAATGGTCCCCCTTTTTTCATAAAGAGCATTCTTCCAGCTGGAGCAGCTGTGGATGATGGTCGATTGAAAACGGGTGATAAACTATTAGAGGTACTGGAAACTGAAATTACTATACAATCTTACTAGAGTGAACATGTTTTGTTATAACCTTATTTTATGTGTATAAGACTTCATTTTGTACAAAACGACTTGTTGTCCTTTGTATGTCATGGACATTGGTGGTTTATAAGAACTGGCTGTCAAGCTCGTCATTTCAGGTTTTCCCAGAGGGTGCAAACACAATGCAATTTTATTAGAAAGCACCAAAAATCATGCCCACTTATATGTAAATGCATTGATTTCTCAAAGCCGGGGGGTGGGGGCGCAATTGACACCCCCTGACCCCCTAAATGGCCTAATTGTTGTATTAATTAAGGGTTAACCAAGAAGGGTGATCATAACTTTATGCTTACTGCTGCAGCATTTAGTACTAGAGCAACATTTTTAAAAAAATGTCGGACTTTTGTAAATAAGAACTACTTTTTTGAAAAACTTTGTTTTAATGCATCAAGTAAACCACAAGGAATAAATTATTTTCAAAATTTAATGCTTCTTATACAATAAAACCTATATATAACAATACATTTGGGACCAAACAAAAATATTTTTATTGACAGATTATTGTTTTAGACAGTTTGAATATTTATGAAGACATTTTCTCTCCTTTTAACATTTTTCATACATTAAAAAAAAAAAAAAAAAATACTAACATGTTAAAAACATACACCCACACATATACAAGGATATTTTCATTGCTACCACCATTAGAAATATTTTCATACTGTAAAAGTTTGATTATCAATACCACAATTAATGGCACTTTTGTCTTTTTCGTTTGGAAATTCACCTTACTTTTCCGAATCCATTTTCAATATTTTTCCTTTTTTTAAGGATAGCTGTGATTGACCACAAAAAAATATAAATTATCGTTACAGATAAGTGCATCTGGAATGTGATTATTGCTGTATACAGGTTAAAAATTTACTGGGTAATCAAGGTTTTTCTGTGACCAAAAAAAAAAAAAAAAAAAATCATACACAGGTCTATTGTTATAGAGTGATGTGTTATACACTGGTTTCACTATTTATTGCTCAGATTAATAAGTGTGTACTTATTATTTTTAACAGGTGAATAAGGTAGATGTTTCAAACATGACCCAAAGTGAAGTGTTAAACCTCTTAAGGAAAGTTCCATTTGGTGATGTTGTTGAACTTATCATTTCAAGACAAGAAACTGACTTATCACCAAGCCCAAGTCTTCCTCGTGAACTGGTAATACTTTCAATATTTTAATAGTGCTATTAAATTTTGTCTCTTATCTGAATAGCAATAATACTACAGGGGTCAATCTAAAGAGAAATTAGGTCCGTTAAAGGACCCTTCACAAAATTCAGGCACTCAAAAAAGGACCCTTCACAAAATTCAGAAATTCAAAAATGGACCTTTCACAAAAATCCAAAACTGACTCTTTACAGAAATCCGAGTTTGCAGAACGATTGGGAATATTTTTTGCCGTAACTATTTTTCACAAAATTAGGAATTAGTTTTCACAAAATTCTGAACTATTTTTCACAAAATTCCAAAAACAGGACCTTGGTCAAATATCCTGGATTGACCCCTGTACTAACCGAAACTGCAAAAACAACCTTTAGTTACAGTTTTGCATTCAGTAAAAAAATTATTCCTTCAATTCTCTGGATCAAACAGTCGGTGTCAGCCACCTTAGAAGTGGGTATGTGAGTTGCTATGCACCAAGTTCCTGCAATTAAGGGTCTCAATGTGATAACAAACTAAAAATGTCCTCTTCCTCTTATCCTTGAAAATGTGGCAATATTCCCATTGTTTTGTCATTATGCCAAAAGGTACATTTTGTCAATTTTTGTTATTTGAATTGGGAAATTCACAAAGATCTCTCACCTTCTAAATTGGACTGTACTAGTAAAAATAGTAGCTTAAATATATTTCAAAATGCAGATATAAACTACACTGAAGAAAATTTCTGATTATTATACTGAATATTATTTCTGACAAATTAAAGGGCAGAAATATTGAAACATAAACACTAAATATTCAAAATTCAGAGTAGCAGAAAGTGTTCAAAGCAGGGCTATGAGGTTAGTAAATGGGCCTTCTAATCCAGACTATGATTCCAGGATTAGAATGCTTAATATGTGTTGTCTTGAGCAAAGGAGAGTTTGAGGAGACATGATACCGTTGTTTACAAAAGGGAAGATGTGACTGGGTTAAATTTTTACATGGAAAGCAGGACAAGTTGTCATTTTTTAAGCAATTAAAATCTCAGGCTGACATGGAAATCAGGAAAAATTACCATTTTAGTATGGTTGTGGGCACTTGGAACAGCTTACCAGAAGAGACTGTAATGAAACGGGATAAATAGCTTTAAGAGGGTCATTTATCTTTTCTGGAAACTAATAAATTGACCCGGACCAGCCTAAATGGGACCTCAGCATGTTGTGGTCTCACTTTGTATTATTATATTATTGATACAATCTTCTAGTTTTGCACTTTACCTGAAGCTTAATTTAAAATGTTTGTTAATTTATATTTTATTAATACAATATTAATACTGCTTTTACTTTGATTTACTGTTTGAATATTTAGCCCCCTGACAAATGTGAAGATGAAATGGATGCTTTGTCCAAAAAGCGAGACATTTTCACACTTCAAGTTGCTCTCAATGACACTGGATCTGCTGGATTGGGAGTCAGTGTCAAAGGGAAAACATCCAACACTTCCAACGGTGCTGTAGACATGGGAATATTTATTAAAAACATTTTCCATGGTGGTGCTGCTCATAAAGTACGTATTACCTTCCTCCCTCTTGAAGTTAAAAGCAAACAAATACAAAGCTAATATAATTTTAAATAAATTTTATAAACTAAAAGTGATGATTATATCTTTTAGGATGGAAGACTTCAGAACAATGATCAGCTCCTGAATGTCAACGGGATTCCTCTTTTAGGAATGACCAATGGACAAGCCATGGAAACATTACGTAGGTCCATGATCCAAGGAGAAGGACCAAATGTTATCCCCAATGCAATAATCCTGACCGTCGCTAGGCGTGTCCCATCCGTTTCGAGGGACACGGTGTCCGATGGCGGGGACGTCTCTAGCCACGACAGAAGTGACTCTCTGCTGAGCGAAAGTGGCGATTCCTTTTATGTGTCAAACGAAAATCTTTCGCCATCTAACAATAAATTTTGTGGCCAAACACCGGACACTTCCACCAGTGATAACTCGGCAAATACCGTCATATTCAGATCTCCGACTTATAAAAGGACAGAGAGTGACATTGACGAAGAGAAGGAAGATGACTTCACGGAGATCTCTTCCGTGACGCTGACTTCCGATCCCAATCCCATACTGGAGAGGCTCATAAGCGAGAATCTCTCCGAGAACTATCAGCAGAGTGTAAATAACCCATCTAATTATCATAAAATGCCTGGGCATCTCGAAAGTGCAATGAGGACTCAGAACAATGATCTGCAGATGCAAAATGATGTTCTCGAAGAACTAAACAGTTTTGTGAACCACAAAAAGTCTGTTTCGAGTCCCAACAGGCTAGATTTTTCTTCACAGCCTAAACCCAACACTTCATTAGAGCAAGTCACTGAAAATAGGACTTCACTTTCCAAGGAATACAGACATAAAAAGTAGGTCCTTGCAAAGATTCTTCATTTTTGTAATCAGGTATGCTTCAGCAACTTTGTAAAGCTGTAGAGAAGTCAACCACACCCTTATCTGTAGGCTTCCACTTCACACTCCAGGGTCCCCCATACCTACCACAACTTGTGGTTTAACCGGGATGGGTCCCTGAAGAGCGCTCTTGAACCAGACCAAAGGCTGAGCAAACCCCTAGTCTAGTACTCCCAGAGGTATCGTTTCACTTGGAGGACTTTGTGACCACGAGCATTTTTGACGTCTCCCAGCCACCATTAGTGAAATCGGTGAATCTTTGATCGGCAAGGATCGAACCTGGGATCTTCCGGTTACAAGTCTGATGCCTTACCGATTGGTCCACCATACCCCAAATTTGTTGGCTGCATTTCTTGCATAGTCTTGCAGTTAGGGGATTTTTGAAAGCTAAAAAAACTTCTTCAAAATCCAAAGTGAAAAAAAAAATCCTTAAATTATTTCATAATTGTGATATGAACAATTATGAAAACTAGAAAAGGAATTTTTCCCCATTAAAATAGAAAATGTACAAAAAATAGGGTAAGTGCTCCAGTAGTCGGCCATTTAAGAGATCTTTTGTGGATCTTGGCTAACCTAGAACTTTCAGCTATCAATACAGCAACAAACACAAGGTAAAACTTTAGAATGAACCTTTCTGATAGTGAATCACCTACTTGTTTCAGAAATTTGAAAAAAAATTACGTTAAAATCCAAGCTGTTGTCAACACTAGTAAATGCTCCAGTAGTCGGCCACAGAAATCCAGTGCTCGGCCACGTTGAATCCAGTAGTCGGCCACTTCATTTTCATTGATCTTATCTGGTATAGGGGATTGAATTAAAATAACAAAACAAAGGGAAACTTACAACGAACCAGACCAGTCATTTGGGGTGTCAGGAGGGGGTTGGGGGGGGTCAATTGCCCCCCCCCCCGGTTTTGAGAAATCAGTAATTAGTATATAACTGGGCGTGGTGTTTGCTTTTTTCCGATGAAATTGCATTGTGTTTGCACCCTTTGTCCCCCTCCTCTAAAAACGTGAAATGACGGGCCTGCAGCGATACATTATACTTAGTCTGGTCATATTTTTCGTGGTACCTCTGGTACTCAACTGTGTAGATGATCATGTTAGTGTACTTCTTGATACACTATGTGCTTTACTTATTTCTCTAACTATCAATCTACCATTATTAATTTTAGGCAGTACAATTAGCACAGATTTCTCGGGACATTAATGTTTTTATACTTTAGCTGCCTAAAAACAGTTTTTTATTAAAAACTCGCGCTAAAAAATATTTTTTTCTGAATAACGTCTAAAAATATGTCTATATCAAAAAGAAAATAATTTAAAACGTCAAAAAAAGCTTCATAAGTGTACGAGTATAAATGGCGCAACACTTTTTTCCCAACATACTTGGACCCCCTCCATCCCTTTTTCTCAATGTTTCACAATTCAAGCTACACTCTCTTACCACACTATAACACACACACAAATTGTTATTAAGGAATTATAGTTGAATTATAACTAAAATTGAGTATTCTTTCTGCGATATGAATTTATTACCAAATGACGTTTTAGTTTTATATCACGGGCACCGCTAGTTGTTACATAAAATGCTTTTGTGCGAATCAAAATATAAAAACTCATATTTCTTGTTACCTCCCCCCCCTGCCGCTATCTGTCACGTCACAGTTTAATCAACCACCCCTTCCTCTCGTTAAACCCGGGCACCGTTTTAGGACGATCTCCAGAAATAAACGATTTAGATAAAGTGATAATGACCAAAGAATCAAGAAATGAAAAACTGCTTTACTGTTTATGTAGACATAATAGAGTCGACACAATTCATGACCAATAATCAGGTCGGCACTTAACTGGTTCACATTCATTAGAACGGAATTTCAACATACGGAAGATAAAACTAAAACTGTAGTTTCAGAAATGATTGCTTCTAAAACTGTGCAAGTAAATATACATTCAAAAATGCGCTGAAAGGAATCTCCATCAAGGCTTCATCTAGTACAAAATATTCCCCTGAAGCAAGGTTATTTGTTTTAAACTAATTGAAGTAAGATGAAATAAGGGAGTAAATGGAACTCGAGATGTCATGAAAGTAATCTTACAGCTTTCGACAAGAATATTAGTAAACAAGGAATAACCTTGAAAACAAATCAAAATTTAGTTTGCAACAATGTAACCATGTAGTTTTGAAATTAACTCAGCACAATTCTAATCCTCTAGCGAAGAAAACTCAAGAAGTCAAACATTTGGGGAGAATCATTAGTGAAAATGTACCAACATTTGAAACAATTATCCTAAATAGAGCACAGGGGTCTTGAACCTTTGGTAAAGCAAAAAGTTAAGCTTAATAGCAAAAGAAAGAATAACTACATGCTTGGCACTCATTAAATAACTTGACTCTATGTGACTATTGAAGTAATGCATCTTATCTCCTATAATTGGGGAATGTTCATTAACTGCCGAATAAGTATCAATAGAAGTCAAATCACTTGTTTCGCCAATTTCATTAGTTTAAGATAAAATTTGATAAGAAAAAATATTAAAACACCATTTGATAATAACTAGATGAGTATTAAAATTTATAATCTTAACTCAACGTATGCGTATTAAAAAATATCTTTTTTAGAATTTTCAATTAAATTTACAACACTAGGAGCAATAAAATGTCGAAATGGTGGTCAAAAGAAGTTAAGACATTTAATTTAATTACTATTTTTCAAGAAAAATAAACTTTGGAAAAGGTATTTTTACTGAAAACAGTTAAATTGTCTTTGTGTTTCAATAAGTTAATTTAGTTTTAATTTGATGAACCCATATTAAAAATGAAAAGCTACATTAAGTATGTGGCTGACTACTGGATAAATCCAAATTGCTTAGAACCAGTGGTCGGTCTACCATGGGCGACTATTGGAAATGCAGAAGAATTCTGTACCCAGTAGTCGGCCACCCCTATAAAAACAATCGAGTCTAACCAGGAGTTCTCTCTTTTATTGAAACATAATGTTAGACATTCCATTAAGATAAAAATCACTCAAATTTACAGTTTAATTGAATTAATAAGTGTAATTGGCCATTTTAAGAAGACGTGTCCTCTTAGCTGAAAAATAAGCAGAATCACAATCTTGGATGACTGGCACACCATTCAAAATGAAATGACTGATTACTAATTCCAAAAAAGTACCCAAAACTTAACTGCCACTGGTTGATGATTGAGGATAGGTACATGAATGTGTGAATGCGCAATATCTGATTTTGAATTAAAAATGTACTATTTATGAGGAGTTTTATGTCATTGTGGCCGACTACTGGAGACTGGCCGACTACTGGAGCACTTACCCTATATCATAAAAAATCTCTACCCAAGAGGTTGAAACTGCACGTAAAATGTTCTAGGACTTGCATTGAAAACTTAAAAGTGATATTTTTTGATTCCAGAGTGTTGCAGGAAAGAAATAGCTGCTTCAAGCGGAGTGGCTTTGGGCGACAAAGCATGCCAGAGAAAAGCTTTGTCGAAGCTTACAGGAGCAGATATTTTCCTGACAGTCACTTACAGGAAAATGGTTCAAACGGCAACATTTCCTACCTGCAGTCACCAGAATGCCAAATTATCTCTGATGGAGTGACTGTAAGAGAAATGCCTGTAGATGTTGGTCCATATGAAAGTAAATGCATTTATTGACCCTCTTATTTTAGAACATTTTGCTGACTTGCCAATTTTCATGAAATAACTATTAGTTCAAACTTAGGGAGATATTTCTGGAGGGTTAATGCTGTAGCTGGAGAAAAAATAAAAAAATCATTTGTACTATGTTTACTACAGCAGTGTAATTTGACAGTATTTTTTATCCATTTAGTAGTTTTGAGGGAGCAAAATTTTAATTTTAAAAATAACTACAATAACATTAAGTGTAACATCAATCAGAAACTTTCAGGGTGATCGTTTGAGTTTCACAAATTATGTATATGATACCCTACCCACTAGCGACAACTCAATGGGGCTTGGGAGAATGACCCCCTGTATCCAATAATTTTTGTGTGTCTTTTTTTTTAGAGCTAGTGGAAAGCCCTTTTGCTTGATAAGTGCTTTACTTTTAGAGGAGTTTCTTTTTGCTTGAGGAATTTCAGTGTCATTTGTGACTTTTTTGAGGAATTAGTAGGCCTTTTTGATAGTGAGGCAAATATCTTAATTAATATACTAAAATATGTTCTGGTATGCTCAGATTTGCTTTTCCAGGATTTAATAGAACTCCTACGTTGGTGTCTCAAATATAAAGAGGAGTTTGGTGAATTTCAAAAGTTAGTTTTGTTTATTTACAGTCACAAGCAATTCATGTCCTCTGCACAACTCTACAACAAAATAGAACTGTAAAAAGTTTCTTGAGTTAAGTGACACGGTTGAATTGTACCAAAAAACTTGTCGACCATTTTTTAGATTGTTTTACCTTGGAAACATCATGACACATATTGCTGCTTTGTATAAATTACACACCATGAAATATGTATAAAATGGCATCCTGAAGGTACAAAAATTTTAAATATCTGGGGGAGTGCCCTGAACACTAGTTATTAAAATGCATAAAATGTGTAAAGTAAAATGAATAAAACTATTAATTCATGTTGAAAAGATGGAAAGTGACAACACTAAAAAATTTCAGAAGTATTAAAAAAGGAAAAAAACAGTAGTTATTTTTTACCCCTGAAATTATCAAGGGAAAAAAAATACAAGGGACAGTAGAAGTCAACTTTGCTAAGTAATAAGAAGAGAAAATAAAAATAATATTATCGGTTATAAATAAAATTTAAGAAAATTGAGAGGTATGCATAAAACTCGAAAGTCTTATACCAAAGACTCAGCGAGTAGGAATCTGTATCATTTATCATCATCATTCGCCATCATGTGCGATATCATGTTTTAATTAATCTTTTTGTCATTATTATTTTCAGCTTATGGGAAGTTTCATCATAAAAGGCCTCATCGGACGAAAGGTTTGTCATCTTACTTTTTTAAAATGTTCCCTTTTTTCTTAAATGTTTATGATGTTAAAAAAGTAAGGTAGATGTAAATATAGTGTAAGTAACATTATCTTTAGAAACATTGTATAATTATTTTCAGAGCTTGATTTATCACTTATCTTGTAAGAAGCAAATTAGGGGTCCTCCAAAATAATAGGCTACATAGAAAATAACAAAATATGGTTTTAATTTTTTAATACAACATTTGAAATTATGAGCAATGTGAATATGTCTATAGCAATGTAGCTTTTACTATTAAAACAAAGAATTACTGATTCTTAGAATTTTGTTTAGTTTGTAGACACCCTCCTTGTACTTTAGCTCATCAGTAAGAGAATAATATTGTGGTCATGGCTAAACTTTTTTCTAGGGGGAAATGTGCAAACAATAATACTCACTTGAGGGAAAACACGATTAATTAGTCAAATTTAAACAAAAAGCTTTTTTTTAAAGAAAGTATAACACCTAAGCTTAAGGAACAGTTTTAACTTAACTCATTTTTGTTAAATCGTTTATTTACACCATGCATTGCATTTAATGCCCTACACGGTAAGGTAATAGGGTTCAAAGTTTGAATACAACATTTAAGTACGATAAAAGTCATATGCACAGTTGTGTATATTAATTCTAAAACTCTGGGCATCAAAGAATTTTTTCTTGTTGCCTTGTTATTAATGGTTGATGGGTTATGTAACCAAAAGTTTTTATCTTGGATTAAAGGGAGAAGAAAATCTCAAATAATTGTACTAAAGCTTTCAAGCACTCACTTTTTTTCAAGAAAAAATTAGGGGTATAATAAAAAAAAAATATCATTGCAATTTCCGAAAGCAAAACACCAGAACAAAAACTAAATGAAAGTATTAGTATGTAAGTAATCTATCACCTGCTCATTATGCTGCTTTACTGCATGTTTATTTTCATGAATTGAAAATTGAAGGTTTAGATCAGGGGTCTCCAACCTTTTTTATTCGGGGGCCAAATTGAAAATTTTTGAAAGCGAGGTGGGCTAACGGTCCAAAGATATTTTACAACAAGACTGCTTAAATATAGAAAAACCTAAAACATTTTCCCGATACTGTCAGTCCCGCTTAAACCAATACTATCGGTTCCAAGAAATATTATTCGATTAAGCGGGGTATTCGATTAAACGGGCATCTTTAACATTGGGTCAACGACACGGGAAATATTTGGTTCCGAGATATTTTACTTGTATAAGCGAGGTATTTGTTTATCCGTTACCTTGATGAAGCGGGGACGACAGTATATAATTTTTTTTTCGTTTTTTGTCTTTTTGATAGGAGTAAAGCATATCACAAACACAATACTTCCACTGTTAATGAAAAAGAAACTGTGTGTTTTCAATTAAAAAAGAAATAGTAATGATGCATTCAACTGAATTTACTATTGTAATACTTCAACTCTCTACCAATTTAGTTCCAATTTATTGTACCGAAAATACAGATAACAAAAGATTGATTGTAGCTTCCTTTTTCTTGGGCTATTTACAAATTAAGCATGTTACTTTTTTCCATGGGTCATATCTTTCAATTCTATTCAGTGTGACTAATCCTCTCTTATCTTGTTTCTTACTAACGTTATATTTAATCTCCTGCAGTTTCAAGCGACAACTTAGCGTTGGAACGGGCACAAAGAGCAACAGTTACCTTCTATCCAACTTGCTGTTGTAGGTAGAATTACTGTGCACTTAAAGCATGCTTAAACTCACTGCACTTTACTTTAAATTCCTCACAAGATAGCACATTGACACTGAAACTCGAGATGTTACATTTTCATATTTGCTGTAATAGGATTTTTTTTTCATACATAGTATTATTATTACATTTTTTTCCTTTTTTATACAACTTATAATGCTACTTCTAAATTTGAAAATTTTTAAATATGATATTTACAGATTCTGCCCACAGAATATTTAATTTTTGAATTATTATAAATTAAGAAAGAGACATAAGCACTTGCTTTAGACATTTTATAAAATGTTACTGATCAGAAATGCTGGATCATTTATTTGTGTTCAACTTCCCACAGCAAGAGTAATTAATTATATTTTATTTAAAATTTGTATTTTTTGAAAAAGAAAAAGTTGGCACTTTTCTTTTTAGATGTAAGAAGCTGTTATGTTATGTGTAGCTACTGTATTTCCCAGAAAATATGACCTGATCAAAAAATAAACCCTAGCATGACAGTACAGTAACCCCTTATTATATTGTTGCATTTGTTGAACTCCTAATAAATGTATTTTTTGAGCAAAGAGCAAACCTCAACTGTGGTGCATAGATGATAAAAGACAAACCTTGAAACAAACCCCAAGCGTATCTTTTTTTTTTTTTGCAACAAAATTAATATAAGCCAGACCTCATTTTCGAGGAAACATATACTGGCTTCACTATGCACAAAAGTTATACCTGCACTTTTTATCAAAATTGAGTTGTAATCAGCAAGTGTTTTCTTGCAACATATTTTACCAAAATACAATTATTTATGGTCATAAGAGGATGGGAAATATTTTTAAAAAAAAACCGGAAAAGTGGCATTGGAATCAAGTGTATGAAGATGCAAAACTTTTAAAAGGCAATTTCTCATTTTGATCTTGGCTACAAATATGACTTTTGTGTTTAACACGGAAGTAGAGCTTTAATTGAAAACTAGATTTCAATCGTCACTATAAAAGCATAATTTTAAGAGCAATAAAAAGTACTAGTTTGTAACTAATGAGAGAAATCTCAAGTGATGAAATCAAAATTTCCTACCAGGGTCCTGTAACTCCCCAGACTGCCCGTACCATGCTGTACCGACCAGGCGGGAGAGTGGAAGCAGCGAAGAGGCCGTCGGCCCCTCGCTCGGTCTCGTGAAATCCAGCAGCTTGGAGAGCTTACAGACAATGGTGCAAGAGCAGCAGAAACGGGGCATTGTCTCTGCCAGTTGTTCGGCCAGGGCCTGCAACGAAAGTTTTCGGCAAGCCGTCGACAAGTCTTTCGAGGCCCCACATGAAGGTAATTTCATCCTCCAGCCTTGCAAATAAAAATCTTAATATGTATATCAAGAATAGAGAGAGTTAGAAAAACAAGTGACTGGTTCAATGAACCCGTAATCAAAGACCTTATAGATCGTATAAGGTTGTACACTATAGCATAAATACATGCTTTTCCTTTTTGACCACCGAGAGTAAATTTCAGAAACAGAAAAAGCCAACGTTTAGGGGATCATTTGGTGGAACAATTTTAGTGAAAAGAGAAAAAAGTATGTCATAACTCTGTAGAAATTTCCGACTATATTTTCTTACAAAGAAAACTTGTAACATTGTTGTAAATAAAGATGTAAACTTTATCACAACATTTTCCGGAAACGATGCTTAAATTTTTTGAATGGAAAACAGAAGCAAAATTGCACTGTGTGTGTGTGGTCTCATGGACCATTAAAATTTACATGCTACTGTTCTAATAGATGTTTTGTGGCCCTGGACCAGTAGACCACTAATTTCTAGCCCCGGTCGATATCTGTACGCTAATATTCCCACTCATTTAAATATGTATTTATGCATTATTTTATGATTGTTAAAATAATCATGTGAATCTATTTCTCTTGCACATAAGCTGTTTTTCCATAGTGATCATATACACCATCCATACTAGTTGGCATCTTTAGTTCTTAATGTAACTTGATAAGCATTTTTGAGTTAATGATTAAAAACCTTTTTTCAGATGCTGCTAACTCAAATGGTGCTCAATTATCACAGATGCAGAATGTGAAAAATACGCATAACCATACCCGTGCCAAAACAGTAGATTCAGCAACAATAGCAAATGCTAAACAAGAAAAACCAGCTAAGAAAAAAGGAATACTTCGGGGCCTTGGGTCTGTTTTTAGGTATAATTCTTTTTTGTTTTTCTTTTAAATGTATTATTTAATTTTATTGCGCTTTTTTTTCTTGGATTAGTCTAAGAAAATTATATGAAGAAATCATCTTAGAAAATGCAGTTGAACCCCGCTATAGTAAACTCTGAATATAACGATCCCCTGGTTGTGGTGATCCTGCTAAATGGTCCAAAACTAAAACCCTATCATGGGTCAGAGTGGTTACTTTTTACAAATTAGGACACACTTTCAGTAAAATTTTAGGACAACAAATATCAAATTTAAAGTAGCAGTTTCAAAAAGAGATTTTTCCTAAAATAAATGTATTTATTTATTTTATTAATTTTATTGTCTTATTCATTTTTTGAGTAAGTGTTTATAGAAAAAGAAAAGCATGAAAAACTTGAAATAAAATGTATTGCAACTGTAGTAAAAGTACTTAAAAACATGGATTGCTCTAAAAATGCTGAAGTTATTTAGCTCAATATTTTTTTGATACCTAGATTTGGAAAGTCCAGTAAAAAAGCCAATAAGGATTCATCACCATCAGCTTCTACAGAGCAAAAGCAAGAACGAAAAAACGCAATTCCGGACGAGCAAAATAGGTAATTTATGTGTCATGTTAAAAAAAATAAAAAGAAATATTTAGATATAAGTTAAAAGCTTTTAATACCAGTTGTCTAAAGTTTATTATTTTATCATATCATCTGATTGTGTGCTAGTGCATCAGGTATAAAAATAGGCATTATCTAAGAGTAGAACCATAATGAGGCCTTTTAAATCCTAATAAAAAACTGACTTTAACCAAGTTTTGACACAGGGAAAGAGATCGAGGAGAAAAATCTCTTAACTGTCAATGTTTCAAGTTTTCAGAGTTGAAAGAGGTATTCATTTTATGAGACAATGGTCTGAATCTGAATGATGAAAATAATTCACCTAAAATGAATAATTTATAAAATATTACACTTTTAAAAACTATCATGGATATTAATAATCAAGTATTTTTTAAGGTAATTTTAACATGTCTATTTCTCCATAAATATCCATATAAGATTTTTTATATTATTGATTAAAACTTCATCCTACTAATGGTTCGTCTCAGTCAGCATTACCCAAGCATTTCTAACTTTGCAAATAGTGAACTTCAGCCTTATTAAAGAGGGGTTAAGCAGTACATTGCAATTGAGCAATGTTTTGCGGTTAAGTCATCAACCAATCTCATTAACGAATTTTTCAAGACATAGATGGCACATAAAGGCCACTTAAGTTACTTTGATAGCGATTATATTTATTAAATTACTTTTTAATGCATTTTGTATTGTAATTGCATTTGTAAGGTTTTTTTTTTTATAAACGTCTACAATGAAAAAAGAATACAATTATTAAAGTAGGTGGTTTTTTTTTTTTTTTTCATTCTCATGCTATTCAGTTTTATTGTATCTTTTCCTATTATAACAATGTAATCTTTATTAATTTGAGTTTTGGATAGTTTGAACTTTTTTCCATTTCCCTTCAAGTTTAAATTATTAGGAGTTCGCTGTTTTAATAACCAGGAATTGCAGATGGCATAAAATAAGTACTGATGTAAGATTAAAAGATTATGTTTATAATAGAAAACTAAATAAATAAATTGACTTTAAATAATTAAAAACCATAGTTCATTATTCAACAAATAATTTTGTTGAACTTAACTTTTCTTTTACTCTGCATTCATTGCACATTTCAATGTGTTTATCCCAAGAACATTGCTTTTTCAACATTCTAAAAAAAAAAAAAAAAAAAAAGCTGACCTACAAAATCAAAAGGCTCCCTAATATACTATTACTACTATTTATTTATTATCAATTTAAACAACTGAAAGTAACAATTTTTATTTTTATTGTAAAATAATCCAGGATCCAGAAATACGTTAAGGAAGCTATGAATCAACAAAGACACCAGGACCAGAAACCTCAATCTCCCACCAACAGGCATGTGAGCACAAAGCTGTCCTTCACATTTCCACGGAATGCAAATGTCTTCCCGGTGCTCGACGACCCTTCGGCCATGACAGCTTATGACCGCCAGGCAAAAATGCATTTCCTCAGGACGGAACACCAGAGAAGGCACCAGCAGCGTAACGGGTACTATCCTCAAGAGGATCGGGAAGAGCTGTACGAGGAGCACTTGAAGCAAAATATCGACACTAAAAAAATGGTAAGCTTGTGCGTGTGTATGTGTGGTCACATAGATAGTCAAAGTTAAAATGTGCAGCCCTAATTCTCACTTTGACACAAGATGAATGTCTGCACAATTTCAGATTACCTTTCTTTCAGACCAGGGTTCAGGTTTACCCGCTATAGCGGGATTTTAACGCAAATTCTCGTAGAATGGACGCAACATTCACGCAGTTTCGGGTCCCCATGACCCAAAAATAAGTTTATGCTAGGAGAAAAAAAAAATTCGATCAAAAAGTAATTTCGAACCCGTAAATCGAAAAACTCCGGAAAACTGGTGCTGATTTCATGCTGGAACATATCTTTTTTCTTTTTTTTTACAAAGCTCATTTTTTTTACAAAGTTGCTTCAAAAAATACATATTTTTTGAAGGAACAACTCCTTTATAAGTATACTTAACTCATTCAAAGTTCACTAGTTTCAAAAGTAGTCACAATTAGTAAATTTTTTTCTAAGGAAACATATATGCAATGAATTTACAACATTTGTACTTTAATAATAACGTTATTTTATTCAAGTATTTCGGGACTAAATTTTTTCATCAAAGGACCCACTTTTTTTTCATTAATGGGTCCATGAGACCCAGGTAGCAAATAGTTCAGCGCGAACACTGCAGACACATACTGAAAATTGGCTTTAATCGGGCGAATTTTTCCGGGGGAGGGGGCAAAGGGAGTATACAGTGTAAATTTCTCAAAAAAGGACAAAAACAATGCCCACTTACATATAAATACATTGATTTCCCAAAGTTGGGGCAATTGACCCCCTTAAGTGACAGGCCTAGCCTTAATATAATGTAATGACTACCTCTGTGTTTGTAAATAATTATCTTTCTTTCTGACTCCATACATGAACAAATCCAACATTGACCCTCATGCTGCTCTTTTTTTTTACAAAGTTGCTTCAAAAAATACATATTTTAAGCGCAAAAAAAATAAATAAATAAAAATTTGCTCTAACACCAATTACGCTAGAAATTATTGAACTTTATGATTACTTTCAGATGAATCGCCCTCTACCACCATTACCTCATCAGATGTCAGATCATTCAAGGGTGAG
Source organism: Uloborus plumipes (assembly GCA_038373865.1). NCBI lineage: Eukaryota > Metazoa > Arthropoda > Arachnida > Araneae > Uloboridae > Uloborus > Uloborus plumipes. Next base: position 45,477 of record JAXGGA010003173.1, read on the forward strand.
TACCTTTTTCTTTAAACAAAATTGCTCTAGAAATGAGAAAAGTGTACAATAAATAATTTTACGCAATTTGGGAAACAAAAATAGAGATTTTAAAATCAACATAAACTACAAAAAAATTGCATGCATGACAGTTTTTTCAAAACATTTTTTGAGTTATTTTGAGATTGGTGCTTTCTAAAAAGAATAGGGTAGTTGTGACCTATTAAAAATCCCCATTTTGATCATTAAATATTGTTACTTGACCCTCAAAACTCCAAAATTCACCACTGCCGTATTTTAAAACACAACGATTGATTTTTAATGAATTTTTAAAAATCCGACGCGCAAAAGCGCGCTTTTCTGATACGTCACGAGTTACGTCACTCGGCCTCAATCCTCAGCTCTCCGCGACGGACCCATGTTATCGCTACGGACATTTTGAGGGCGTAGTTATTTTTAATTTTTAGATATTTAATAATCCTTTTGATGCATGATGGAGACAGGATACGTCAAAGGACAGTCCAACAATCTCCCTCAAGTGACATCAATGATGGTTTTTGCCTATTTTCGAGAGGACAAGCCATTTAAATCTTCCAAAATCACGAGGAGTTAATAGTCTTCAAGTGCGTCTTCAACGTAGCCAAGCGTTTCCCTCGCTTCTCTTCGTCGGCTGAGGCACGGCGGAAGTACCGATGACGTTTCTTCCGCCGCCGAGTAACGTCACATTTTCTTGAACTTTAAAAATTATTTAAAAAAAAACTACTTATCGTATCGCAAAAATTTTTTCACCGATGATGTTCACACATGTTACTCTATCATATAAAAATAAAATTGAAAAATCGAAAACTACCCTATTATAGAGGGGCTTTCACCTTTTCCCTGTCCAACCTGTTTACCCCTCACCTTTCCTTATAACTCATCCAAAAATTACAGGGCGAGATATCTTCCAATATTTCTCATGCTCATGATATTTATACTTCAAATTGCAAGGAACCGTAATTTTGGATTCCTAAGACAAAAAAAAAAAAAAAAAGCACAGCTCAAGAAATAAACATTTAACAGAATATCATACTGAACATTTGTTTTGAGTGCTCCATAATGCCAAATTTTGGGTCTAAAAGTTGACATTTCCATTGTTTATTCTTATTTAAACAAATCTAATTCGCTTGTAATTGTAAATGATTTAACATAAAAAAAAAAAAATAATAATAGCACTAGCACAGGCAGAGTATTTTCTTTGGGGGGGGGGGGGGCAACCAAAAGTCCTTAAATGCATGTATAAACCACCACACCATAAAGGTTAATGTTCAATGTCTTAAATCAAACGTTTTAGGGTTCTTTTTTCCCCTTTTGCACCCCAGCTTTAAAAATGAAATTGAGCTGTGCCTTTTAAAATAGAATTTTTGCTGATTATTTTAATACTTACTCTAATTAATGACGTTGTGCTTATTTTATAGGAAAATACCTGTGAATTATCTCCCAAATCAAAAACTTTTGAAATGTACAAGGAGATGTCCAAGTAAGTAATTAATACAATGAAATGATATTAAATATTTTATTTAACTTATAAATGAGGCATTCAGAGCTGAAGTGAATCAAGTCCATAAAGCATTGTTCTGAGATAATCCAGAATTTACACTAACTGACCCTATTCAAGGCTCAACAAAATTATTTCTATCTATTAGAAAATTCCGGCAGTCCAACATATACTATTGACTAGTATATTGACTGCAAGAAACTACTTTTCTTATAAATTTGGATTTCAACCACTTTAGCTTTAATGCTGTATATGGGCGATTCTCTGTAAACTCGTCATTTTTCACACGAAATCTGTCCGGGCACGGTTTTTTGAAATGTTTGTATAATTATAATACTATTGCTCAGAAAATGAATCTATTACTTCGGTTTGAAAGAGGGCCAATTGAAGTTTGTATTTTTCTGATAAATCATAATAGGGTAGGGGTGCACAACCTGCGGCCCGCGGGCCAAATGCGGCCCGCCGCGAAGCGTTGTGCGGCCCGCGAGTGCATTTAATTTCTTGTGTTGGAAAATTAACAAAATAAAAATTTCTAGAAAGTTTTTTTTTTTTTTTTTTTTTTAATTCAGAGGGGGAAGTAGAAAGCAAAAAAAAAAAAAAAGAATCTCTTAACAGGATTTGAAATTACACACACCAAATAAAAATGCTCCAAAATTCGTTTGAAGAAATATTTCAGGACTTAGTAGGGAAAAAGAGTAGACCTGAAAATTTCAGTTCTCAATTACAAACCAGTGGACTGCAGACCTTTTTAGGCATTGATTTAGTAAGAACAATAATTGCAACAGTAACAACTACGATAAAAAAAAAATTGCAAAAAATGAAAAGAGACGAAAAAGAGAAAATATTACAGATTTTTTAATATTTCATTGCTCAAGGCCTATGTTTCCAACTTGAAAGCTAAAAATCCTAATTATTTGACATTTATGTATTAAATGAATTGCAATTTTGGCATATTTTTATGTGTTTTTGCAATGTCACGTGTAGAGCGTTATTTTACTGTCCACCTCTAATTTTTGAGCAATCTTTTAGCATCGACTTTTAGGTTACGATATTTCTTCTTATTTTTGCAGGAATGCTGCATACAAATCATATTTAACCGGAATACGAATGTATTTTTCAAATAAATATGAAAAAAAAAATTCTAAGTACCATTTTTTAATTTTTGATCTCACTACGTGCCAAATGGATATTTTTCGATCTAAAAATCGTAAAGATTTATTTGTTTTTAGTTTTTGTAAAGGGAAGCTCTTGAAAGAGATGGAGTTATGCCTTGCTGACTTCTGATACATACAAATCAAGTTTCTAATGATTGGGACGTTTGGAATTCTAAAAATCTTTACCTCTATGATTAACCAATATTAAGGAAAGTGCAAGCATGTTAAGAATTTCAACTATCAACAATGAACCCATTTTTTCATTTGGTGGATAAATTTCAGTCTCAGCCATCCAATTGCTAATTTTGATTTCATGGCATTTCCCAGAATTTTTTGTTGTACAATGTTTAACTTTTGGTATCATGGCAACTTTTTTGTTAACTCATCATTTTTTTTTTTTTTTGCTCTTCATATACTATCCAGCTATTGGTAGAATTTTGTGTTTGCACTGTGGTTTAGTTGTTTTTGCCCTGTTTGCAGTTTTGCCGAAAGTACTTTTTGGATCTTATTTTGCTAGAATTGTACATATAGATTTTGTATTGCTGAAAAAAAAATGTTTGATTTGTTTAATTTTAATAAGTGATAAATTTCAACATCAATAAAGCACAAAATTGTAAAATTATTGCATGCAACTCCTTTTTCAGAACATGCAAAGTTTTCAGTCTTTGATGGTTAAAAAGCTGTCATAAGCAAGGCTTCTAAACATCAGAAGCTTAAGACAATTTCTTCCCTGAAAAATGCTTACCTTTTTACTCTGAATCATATATGTATATGCAATATTTTGCAGTTTCGTGCTTTAATAAAGTGATTATTTTTCCCCAAATAGTTATTTAGCGAAAAGATTTAATATTTCAATTGCAAATTTTTCTTACATTTATCAGCAAAGTACTGGTAATGCATGCTGCCAAGCCCATCATTTTTTTAATTTTCCGGCTGACAAAGGATATATACTCAATGCAAGTTATATGGTAAAATATTTGAAAAAATGAAAAAATAATAAAAAAAAACATGACCATTTCTCAAAGCTTGTGGGGGTGATGGGCTTGCATGCGGCCCTCCAGTAAAACTCTTGTTACGTGTGTGGCCCTTCACTGGAAAAGGTTGTGCACCCCTATAATAGGGGGTAAGTCCCCCGTCTACTATAACAAGGCAGGGGACTGTGCCAGGTGACTGTTTTTGCTCTTTGTTGCGTAATATCTGCAAAACTATTGGAACATAATTAGTTACGAGACTACCTATAAATTTAGGCACAAATCGTGGACATAATAACTAATGTGTTTTATAATTAAATTAATTGACATTAATAAAATCACTTCCCAGAGGACTGTTTTCGCAACGACCCTGATGCATACTTTCATCACAAATGTGGCTCTCAAACTAAGCAAAGTAGCGTTTCAACACCGTTCTCGGCGATTTCGGCAAATTCACACTGATTACTTTAAACTTCATGCCAAAAAGAATTTGCAAAAGTTATAGATTTTTCGTATTACAGCTTTGAATTTGTTGCAGGGGACTGTTTGAAAAAACTCCGGACAGAATTTACATGACAATTTTAAGTTTTAGAAATACGTAATTATACCTTATTTCATAAGAAAAATAAAGCTTCATTATTCTATTTTTAGATATTAATTGCCAAATTTATGTAGTGTTAATAGGTTTTTTGAAATACTATCTTTAACAGTTAGACTATGGGATTGGGACAGCCAGGGGACTGTGTTTTTGGCGCTTAGATAATTTCTAGAAAAAAAAATTAAATTGTTATCACTCCAAGTACAATTGGGCCACAAAGTATTAATGCTTTACTTGTATTAAGAGCGATAATTACTTTATTACACTTTATTATTTTTAAAATACTCAGTCCGGACAGCCAATTACCAGTTTACAGAGAATCGCCCATATATGAAAATCAATGCCAGAAATAAGTGCTCGTTAATTACATTCTGTGACCAAAAATTTTGATTTGAAGCCTAGTTTTCCATCCTAAGATGCCAAATTTGAAAACTTAAGATTAGTATCCATTGAAATTTTTCTTTTCTGAGTCCATTTTGATTGACATTTGATTTCCGGAAAAATAATTTTATAAAAGTAGCGTTCAAATGCAATCACACACACACACACAATTTTGTCTTTAAAAAATCATTTTCTTTTGCATATTTTAAATGCGCTATTTGTAGGATACAGCAGTGGATACTGGCAGTGTGTTTAATTTAAAAAAAAAAGTATTTAGATACATATATTATTTACTAAAAAATAGACCTTTGTTGCTAGTTTTGATGCCTGAAAAATTATATTACTTACTCTCATGACACCTAAATTTAAATTCTTATTACTAACACTGTGAGTCATAGAGTAGACCGGCCAGTGAATGAGCACTTAAGCGGATTTTCACCTTCAAAAATTCATAGCATCACTTAAAATTGTAGTATTTGTCGCATGACAGTAAAAACACTTTCGATGGTATGTGTAGCAATTAAAAAAAGGGGAGGGGGGAGAACTTTAGCGGTTCTGTATTAAGTTTTATGGGGAGTTGAAACGAAAAAAAGTATCCAAAGCCAAACCCTTTACCAGTGGACAAATACAGCATTTTCTAACCATTTTCTTTCTGTAAATGTGTAGAAAGAAGTTACTTTTCCCCATTGACCAAAGTGAAATGTTTTAAAAAACCTTATTTTTTCAAAAAAAAAAAGAAGTTCACTCACACTCATTAACTTGTCGGTCTACCCTACTCATCACTAAAAAACAGTTTGCAAAAATATTTTATCCCACCAAAGAAACTAAGAGGATTTTCTCTTGCATTGTTTCAGGCCAGGCAGTCGAAAGGGATTCGCCGACCCCAACCGCTACAGCCACTACATGAACTTCCAGGAAATCCAGCAGCACCTGCAGCAGTTCCGGTTCCACCAGAGCCTATTCATGGGTGACCGAGCCACTGAGCGGTCACCCTACGAGCTGACCGAACCACCCCGGGCATCCAACAAGAGGCACTACAGGCACACGGTCAGCTCGCCTCGGGCCAGGCCGACCTCCGAGTACATTGACTTCCGGGGTCCCGAATTAACCGAGTCGTTCCGATTGGGCAGAGTGGGCGGATCTGGATCCCTGCCCGGAAGATGTTCACCCATTCCAAGCAGAGGCCAAGGATCCCGGCTGCGTTCATGGCTGATCAGAAGTACGACGATTGCGAAGGACAAAGCCCGACCAAGTTTCACCTGAAGAATCACCATATTACGGGTTCGAAAGTGTGACTTTTGAAGACAGTTTTTAATTTATTTCCTAAACAGTATTGAAAATGAGATGAATTTGAATGGTATATTTTTGTTATGTTTGTTAAGGCTTTTATGACCTTTTTAGGAGGTATCACACATAGGAAAATTCATTCAACCAGACTGCTATTTCAGCTACAACTTCAACTTTTCATTCAACTATTTGCCAGAAATAGCATAGCACATGGATGTTTTCTGGCCAAAGTTGACTGGACAGTAGAAGTTGTAATTGAATTGGGGAGTATATTGAATGAATTTTCCTAGAGTGATACCTCCTGTTCACAACTGCTTTCATACCACTTCTGTAATCCATAAAATTCAATCATCCAGTAGCTTGGATTCTGTTTGATACGTAATCATTCATTGAAAATAGCAAAGAATGGAAAGAGATGACCTTCAGTGAGCTCCTGCACAAATTTAAAGTTGAATAACATTCATGTTTATGGGTGCTACTTTTCAGTACTGAGGAAGGAATTCAATCTCTAAAAAAATAGCCAAACAGATTTCTGTTCTTTAAAACTTTAAAAACTTTCAATTGAAGTACAGAAATCCGGCTGTAGATTCTTTTAAAGACGGAAATCGATCTTCAGCACTGAAAAGTAGCACCTATAATCGTGCTGCATGCAAATACATTGGAAACTTGATCACCCAAAGTGATCAGGACAACACATCTTCGGTAAATCGAAATTATAGAATGAAAGAAGGTACTTAAAAATGGTTGTCAGGAGACCACAGAAATGAACTCTGGATTTAAGCTTTTATATCTTTACAAATAACAACCAAATGTGATATTTTTTAACTATATTATTATAATGGTGAAAAAAGCTTGATTAATAAATGTTATACAAGTTAGAAAATGCAATTTAAATTTGACATGTTACACTTTATTGTGTTATTAATAATGCAATTAACTCATGTATCCATCTCTCCCAAGGTTCACCCCCTTAAATACCACAAAGCTTCCCTCTCCCAAAATGACATTAAAAAACCCAGTAAACTCACCCGCCATAAAAATTTCAATGACGCAGTGTGCGTCAGGACCACTCCCCCATCCCCACACCCTGATGGGCGTCCCTGGTTAACTTTCCCTTTTGGTTTTCCTAAATAAAGTACTTAACGACAACTTTTAGTCAAATGGCATTTTAAAAACTAGAAACATTTAGCGTTCCGAAAATAGACTAGTTTGTTTATGGGGGAAAAAACAAGTTATAAGAGTACACAGATAGTATGGTGCCTGCAGAGACTAGCTGCCACCAGAGATTATGAAGTATAACTGTTTACTTATCAAACTAAAAAAAAAATAAATTAACAAACAAAATAACAAATAAAATTAAATAAAATTCAAGGAAACTGATGTTCGTAAAACATAGTTCTGGAAAAACGTTTCATGTATTTGAAATTCTGCTCCATCTATTTCGTAAAATTATCTTTTTAAAACTGAATTTACAAATTCAAAGCCCACATGTGCCATTCATCACTATCTCATTCATTTTTAAGTCGTGATAAAAATACTGTAAAAAGGAAAACAAGAAATTTATAACAAGCCATTTAATGATTAAAAAAGAAAATTAAAACATTTTATTGACACTCCTTTAACCCATTAATGCCGACTTCGAAAACATCAATAAGACATTCGTTCAAGTTTCAAGCTTATTATCTCACACGTTTTCGACAAGGGTGCGAAACTTATGTATAGTTTCCTTTCTGTGATTTTTTACCATGTGAAATGCACAACTGTTAGACTGATAGAGTCATGTAAGGACAAGTTATATTTCTTTTCCGTGTTGGTATATTTTTGTACCAACCGGCATTAATGGGTTAATAGATTTTTCCTTTATTAATAATGCTGTAAGATGTGGTAAGCTTTAAGGCTAGAAACAAAATTAAATCAAAGCTCAACATAACATCGTCAACTCTTTTCAAAGCAATATATTTATGTTTCAAAAAATGTTGTTATCCATAAAAAGTTTTGTTAAATGATTCAGATATCTCATTAGATTTATTTCAGAGTATTATACAATATTTCCTAAACAATGTTAAGACATTTTATGTTCAGCTTAAAAAGAAAAGAAGACTTTCTGATAAATATTGTTAGACTGAATACTTATATCATTTGTGCCATGTATATATATGTTTTGAAACAGAGCTAAGCACTGATGCAAATATTACATCAGGTCCATTTTCTCAACATTGGTAATTTATGCCGGCAGAAAGCCAATAATGTGTTGCTATCCACAATATTTGTTGTTTAATATCTTTATAGCGGTTCTAGAATATCACTCAAAGTAATTGTGCTAAATAAACCAAATGTCATATTCATCTTAATTTATTTCTGTCCAAATGTAAATAAGCATGTGTTGTGAATTGTTAATATACATTTACTTTCATTGCATGTCATTGTACTGTATAACCATTTCTATGTAAATATATAAATATGTATTTATAATGCTGTAATAAAATCTGAACTCTTAAGTTTATAAATATTATTGTATTAACATACACAGTACAGTCTAGTTTTGTTGAATTGGGTAAACAAATCAGCATATGTACTTTTTTTTTTAAGTATTTAAAAGTGGTGCTGAAAAGTGTTAATCCAAAGCATGCAATTTAAATACTAAAAGAAACCATTTTTGTGGTCAACGCAGTAATATCGATTTTTCTGAATAATAGACGTTTATAGATTACTTCCAATGAACATCCTCGAAATTGTCTAAATTTCGCTTTGAAGCGTGAGTTTTGGCCTGATTTATTTCTTAATGCAACCCCCTCACCCTCCCTTAGGTAGAAAAGGATAAGTAGTAAAGGGCTTTACAGACACAGTTATGGATTGGGTAAAAAGACCAGTAAGCAGTTTAGACCTGCAATGTCTTTAACAAAAAGTTATCACTTAACATTTTCAAAATGACAAACTTCTTCAACACCAATGAGTTTTTTTTCCCACTCTGTTTTTCATATTCTCGTGCAATTTGTCTCTAAAAATAATATAGTTCACTTCCGATTATTCGTAAAATGGAGTGGTACCGGTACCGCAGAATTTTTTTTTTTGTAAATTACCCGAAAAAGGTTTAAATGTGGAGCAAATAAGAAAGAAAATGTCTTTGATTGAAAGAGATTGCATAGTACATAACGTGATTAAGTGAAAATATATGCAGTAAGTACATTAAGAGCTGTTGTGCAAGAGCTGTTTGTTCAATGCAGAATACTAGCAGTGTGAAAATAAGATATTTATAATAATGTATAATAAGGTCTTATTTTCTCGTACATTGACTTTATAAAGGAAGAACCCTATTTCATGGAAATTCAGGTATCCCCGTAGAGTCCGGAAGGGGGGGGGGATTAACCTTGATAAACAAGAGTTAAACATGCACAGGAGAAATGCAAGCATGTAAAAACAATATTTCAAAAAACATAACAATTTATTCCAAAAATGTTTACAAAATTAGGTGTAACAGCTATATAAAACGTTTACTTTCACCAAAGGATCTTCTTCCCGTCGTAATTGTAGAAATTCCCACAGTGGTCCTCGTTAGCGTTAACAATGACGTCGATCATGCCCCCGACGCTGGTCTCTGGGGTGATGAGAGCATTCTTCCCTCCCATGTCGGTCAAGACCCATCCCGGGTGCATGACGAAACCCAAGATGCCCAGAGGTTTCAAGTCCACGGATAAGGACTTGCTCACCATGTTCAATGCAGTCTGAAAGGAAAGATTGGATAGAAATTAGACATTAGAGACATACAGAGCAGCAACTTGACAGCAGGGTTAAGCCACAGAGTAAAGATACATAGAGAGAGTGTGTGGTAACCTTTCCGCCGCCAGAACCTATCTGGCTTTAACGACGTGATCTACAACCACCGCAGAGGATTATAGCATGCACTTCTATGGAGATGAACTGTTGTTTTGAGTTAAAATGGTTTCTAAATGTTGTGCATTTGGATGCAAAGAAAAATCGGTCAAGGGAGGACCAATAACATTCCATAGGTAAGTTTAGTCTGTAATAATATCTCAGTTATTTTCAAAACTCTTGCTTTAATTGTTAAAAATAGAGTTAGAAAGATTTTTATCACTTTTTTGGCGAGTAACATTTTATGAACAAAATTAACAATTTTAGTTGAGCGTTTTCGCTTGCTATCTTTGATCACACAGAATGCATAGAAATCCATATCCTCACCGATAGTGTCAATCTGTGACTTCAATAAGTTCTATTTCGACAAATTAATGTATTTGCATAGTTTGTGGGGAATGTAAAGCCTTGATTTAAATGCCATTAAATTACCATTTAAACATTTTATTCAATTAGAAGTATTTGCCCTTTCCTTCTGGAAAAAGTTACAGCAAAAGTGAAATACTCTATTTTTCGTAATTCGACCTTTTCGCACTATTCATCTGTCGGTACGATCTTATGCCGCACAAACAGAATGAAAGGGCATGTCTCAAAAATTGCATTTTTAAAAAATCACCTCCCCTACTTATGATGTTTTTTTATTCATTCTCTACAGAACTATGTGTAACTAATTATCAATTGTTTGTACATACGTAAAGCAACTGCTTTTTTAAAGACTATTTCTCGCAATTTCGGGGTGGGGGGGGGGAGGGGTAGAGCAAACAATGTTTTTAAGAACCCTCAGAAAATGCTTTATCTATAAAGTTAAATAGGTTTTGATTGAATCGAACTACTATTAGAACTTAGAACAATTAACAAAGAACTGAATGTGTTCTGTGATATATGCATAGACATTGAATGTTTTCTGTTAAATTCATATGCTCATCTATATACACTGCATTTCCCTCCCCCTTCCCCCCAAAAAAAAGAAAAAAAAAACTTTTGAAACAAGTAGAAAATTCTATTTTTCTATTTCGTGCCATGGATTGTTTGTCGGAGATGGAACTTGCAAGCAGCAAATAAACAAATGTCGCGCAAAGCTATCGGAATGATTGAGCGAATGAAAAGCACAAGGAAGCATTTGCCTACCAACAGGTTGCAAATGATCAAAAATTTTAACGTCAGAGAGAAAGAGAAGTTTTCGTTGTAGATCACGTGATACATCTTGGCGCTACTGACATCCACTGCTTCACCGGGAGAAAACACGGTCTATTCATTTTTAGTCTGTAGGTTAAGCTGAGTTTTTTAGCAAAAAAGCTGAAATTGGAGAAAAGGCTTTAGCAAAATGCTAAAGGTTAAAAAATAGTGAATCTGTTTACTATCTGTCTAACTGTCTCTATGTATTTAATCTCCTGTTGAAAGCTAAATTCAAAATTCAGCCTTCACATCTTGAAAGAAATAAATTCATTGTAAGTAACATTTGTTTTTTTAATTTTAAGTCAAAAAGTTAGAATTGTAATTCACATTAAAAGAACACAAGTTTTTTTAATATTGTTAATAATGCATTTATTGGCCTGATTTTATTCCTATTAAGACAATATATTGTTAATTTAATAGCATTTTATACATGTTGGCTACGGCTACGATTTATAACAAGATTAAGTTAGATAGCACCATGCTTGCCCTCCCTCTCATATCGTGCATTGTTTTTTGTTCTTATTTTTTTGAGCAAAAAAGCAAAAATGGCCTTGCTTTATTTTCCCAATTTAAATTGTGTTTTTGCAAAAATGTGACCATAGCGGAAACCCAGTTTGGCGGAGTACCAAGTTCTTGGTATGACTCATTGCATCACAATTTAAAATACAATTATTTCGATTGTTAAAATTTTCGTAACAATTTTTACTTTTACTTTTCCCCCAAGTATTTCTTTACTCAAAGTAGTCTCACAATCTTTTTCTTATAATAAAAATGACTCAATTTAACTTCTATGTGTTGTTATCACTATGCTAAAAACTTAAATTTATAAAACCATGGTTTAAAAGATCTGTAATCTAAGTTTTCAAATGATTTGAAGTAAATTAGACTTTTATTATGAGTCTATGAACCTTCACCTTAGAGATCACTTGGGCTGTTCCTGGTCAACAGTGAATTGTACAACACTACAACACTAATACGTGATATGGAGAAGGCAGTTACACACAAATGCACATTCATGCCTTTGGCAATGTGGACATGACATAGGCCATAGTTAACTTTACTCTGTATTGATTTTATCAGGGGAGTTTTTTTTTTTTTTTTTTTACTTATACATAGAATGCAGTATGTATGAATAAAGCAATTGTAAACTCCTTGAAAATTTTGTTGTCTTGTACAACATATAACTTATATGATTCAGTACTGGCCAAATACCTGATCATAGTTTAGCTAAACACACCAAGAACCGAGTATTTACTGAGTACTCGCTACAACACTAAAATTAATGAATGATTCAAGCGTGTGATTCCTCCTCGGATCCTCTGTTTCTCTGCCTTTTTTTTCCGTCACTTTCCTCTTTTTGCTATTTTACTCATTTCTTCCAGCTATTTGTTCATTTTCTATGGTAGTGTGTTTAAAGACCAGCGCCCACCTTAATACTGAATGTCTATTGCATTTACCTCAAAAAGTGAAGTACCCCTATATAGTAATAATACAGAAAGCAGAGCCACGCCAAACAATGGCACTGGATCCAAACAATTCAAATTAAGTTGTTAATCTCTAGTTTAAAATCAACAACAAAACAAGTAGAAGAAGGGCTTTTCTTTTTTTTCAAGGAAAGCATAGTTCATACAGACTTTGGCAGAAAAAATTCAATACATTCAGAAAAAAAAAGTGCAGGATAACATTGTGTTTCAAATAGTTGGCCACCTTTTATGTATCCAGAAGTCATAACTATATTTAACCTAAAAGATATACAAAAGAGGATCTTTTAAGGAAGCAAAATAAAATCTTAGTCTCGTTTAAAATAAATAGCAAACAGGAATGACTTTCATAATGCCTTTGCATTGATTACATATTTTATATTTTTATTTTAAATTTATTTTTTAAAATCTTATTTGGGCTTGGGATAAAAGTAGAAAACCATTTAAACTAACCAGTTTTTTATATGTATCACACACTGTAAGGCTAAAAGAAGGATGAAACTTAAAACTCAATCGTTTTAAAATTCATTCCATTTTCTTTTTTTTTTTTTTTAATTAAGGAATATTTTACCAGAAATGTTTAATTTCGAAATATTTTGAAACTATATGAATTTTAGATTCGATAGGTATTAACACTACTCTTCACTAATTAATAACAATGAAAATTAAATGTACATTTGCCTAAATAGATCATTTTTGCAGAAGATGATTTTTGTCTCCAAGTTATGCCATTGATAAAGGTGGCTGGAGATGAAATTCAAAAATGAGAGTCGTCAAAATTTGAGACACAGAGGTTTTCAGGAAAAATCATTCAAGATAAACATGAGAAAAACATTAAATTTATGCTGTAAAAGCAGGGAAATTGAAAATTTTCGTCACAGAGAGGTTTTCGAAATAAGCAGGTTTGACTGAACTAGTCGGTAATTTAAAACTCAAACACATGGAAATCCTTGCATATTCATAGAAAAGAAATACGTCCCCCCCATTTACCTATTTTAAAAGATGAGCAATGAAACCTACCTTGCTAGTTCGGTAGGGGTAGTAACCACCACTAGTATTATCCTCAATGGATCCACTGCTGCTCGAGAACTGGATAATTTTTTTCCATTGGATTATTATCCAATTATTATGCAAATCCTTGCATATTCATAGAAAAGAAATACGTCCCCCCCCCCCCATTTACCTATTTTAAAAGATGAGCAATGAAACCTACCTTGCTAGTTCGGTAGGGGTAGTAACCACCACTAGTATTATCCTCAATGGATCCCATTTGCGATGAAATGTTGACGACTGCTGCTCGAGAACTAGATAATTTTTTTCCATTGGATTATTATCCAATTATTATGCAAATCCTTGCATATTCATAGAAAAGAAATACGTCCCCCCCATTTACCTATTTTAAAAGATGAGCAATGAAACCTACCTTGCTAGTTCGGTAGGGGTAGCAACCACCACTAGTATTATCCTCAATGGATCCCATTTTCGATGAAATGTTGACGACTGCTGCTCGAGAACTAGATAATTTTTTTCCATTGGATTTAGAAGCAGCAGTTTTCAGTAATGGTAGTAATTCCTGCAACAGAAGTGCTATACTTAATACAAGAGATAGAAATTAATTTCATAACATTCATAAAATCAGAACAGTAAAACAATGTTCACAGAAATTTTACTGCAAACAAAAAAGGTTTAGTTACTTCCAGAGCAAATTCCGTATAGTTATAAAACATTTAACTGTATAGTTGAAAAGATCATAAAAATAGAAAAAGTCTAAATATTCCAACCAGTTTATTGAAAATGCATTTCCCTTCGGGTATTCCTCTGAAATAAAACCCCAATCACACACTTATGTTCACTCCCAGATTTACGTTCATTGAATCATATCTCAGAGGCAACCAGTGCCCATCCTCCCAAAAGTAATGGTTCACTTACTTCCCCAAATCAGCATACCCCCCCCCCCTCGTCCTCCCCAGGAGCATATACAGAAATAACTTTTGGGAGCAATACAAAAAAGTAAACTGCCCCTCCTCCCCCTTCTTTTTTTTTTTTTGTTGTTAAAGTTCACATAAGGTACCTTTAAAATGATTTGAAAGAACCCATAAAACCAATCAATCTACTTTAAAGTACAGAAGTATTACATACTAATTTACTTTGGGTGTAGTGGTAAATCTAATGTTTCAACATTTTCAACCAATTAACTACTAAACCTTATACAGTTTCACCAAAATGGTATAATAATGCATAGTATTATACCATGAGGTGAAACATTGTTATAGTGATCAAGGGCCGAATTCAAGTGAAACACCATTGCAATCGCTTCGAGGCGATAGCAATTGCAATCGCTACTGGAAGTAGAATAACGATAGAATAGCATGTTTCACTTGAATCCAAATTTGTGAATTTGCGATTGCAACAGTGAGTTGCGATCGTCCGTGTTTCACTTGAATTCCGGCCTAAAAGAGTTAATTAAAACAGAATAATTTCTTTCTATCAAAGGATTAATTACCGAATCATGATATTATGTACACTTGAAATCACAACTTGACTTTTATGTATTCTTTTGCACTGACTCCCGACTGCAACATTACTCTCATAACAAACCAAAGTGATTTTTTTGAAAAATGCTTTGAGTATGTGTGTGTGTTTTAAAAGGAAGAATTAAAAATTTTTTACTAATGCTGTGAAGAAATAGAAGAAAAAATAGTTTATAGCGTAGTTACACTATTTTCATCTCTTTGGGAAGGGCCTGGGCCCTCCTAAAATCTACTATTGCCCATTCCCCAAAATTAATAAATAAATAAATGTAATTAAATGCTATAGTCTGTGCAGTGACCCTCCCCCTAGGTGAGCAGTGAGTAAACCTGCAATGTGACTGACTCATTTGGTAAATAAAGAGTTAAAAGTAATAGCACAAATCACAACCAGAGTATTTAACACATTAGACAAATGTCAACTTTAATAACGCACTTACTTTAGTCAATAATAAAGGACTAACAACATTAATCTCAAAATTTTCCATCATTGTTTCTTTGGTGACTTCTTCAAGTGAATCACGAAGCATTATGCCAGCATTGTTGATCAGCAAATTCAGCCCTTTATCGCCCAAATCCTGCTCCAGCTGTTGACGAACTGATGGAAAAGATTCCACATCTTTCATATCTAAATGAAAAAAAAAAAAGAATGTTTCACAATGAAATTTTATTTATTTTCACTGCTATAACATTCAAAACTTAGCTTTTCTTTTTTTTTCTATGAGATGGAGCAATACTATGTTTGCAGACCTCTCCCTAGTATGCTAAAATATTTTTAGCTATACTTGTGTAAAGAAAAAACAATTTTTATACGAGGTCATTAAAAGTATATAAAATAATAGTTAAAAGTTGTTACAAATGCTTAAAATAATTTATCCAAGGCTTAAATAATGCAGATAATACAATAGATTTTATTATAAGACCGTTATCTCCAAAATCGTCATTACAACAATTAAGATCAACATGATACAAACAAGATTTATGAAGAAACGAGCAAAAAAGGAAATTTATTATTCTCTTCGCTATTCACTTCTAAATTATTCAAAACGAAAAAAACATGATATTTTGTTTTAAGATTTTCAAAGGTGTGTTGCTACGACTTTAAATTATCCCACATCCTGGGCAGGCATCCCCCCCCCCCCCCCCCAAAACCCGCCTACGCCCTTTACTTTAGAAGACATACCCAAAAATTGAAAGTGCGCTTTTCCAACAGTAACATCCTGCCTTTTTTCAATCCTGAGGGTAGCTATGTATTCTTATTTTTCAAACATTCATTCATTCCTACTTTCCTTAAATTATAGTGTGTCAGTCAGATTATTTTTGAGAAATAAATAACTGATGTTTCAAATAAGCTATGAATTTTCAGAGTACAAAAAAAAAAAAAAAAAAAAAAATACAGTTGATTTCAAGTTATACAACTATAGTTTAAAGCATATTTACCCAATTTTATGACTTTCACATTGGAATTTTTCTTGGCAATCTCTTGCAGTTCCTATAAACATTTTTAAATTCTCTTTAGTTGCAATTTATCATTACTTAATGAAAAATCACATTGATCTTTAAAACCAGAAACATTTTCAGATAAAAATTTTTGTACAAGCTAATAAACTAGGTAGTTGATGTGAGATGCTTTATTAATAGGAATTTAGTGGTAATTGTTTTGCTAGGGATTCAATTTTTCAAGACAATGTTGAACTAAACTAAAGTAAATAAAATAGTGTTTCAAAATTTAAAATTAAATAAAAGGTAAGCAAATTAAAACTGAAACATAGTGCAAAATGTTAACTTCACAACAGATTTCACAATTTATTTTCTGGTTACAAGCAATGTTTAGTTATACTTATAAGAAGAGTTCACCATGTGAACACGTACACTGAACTCGCTAGTATGTTTACATTTAAAAGTTAGTTCGGTTTTAGGTAAGTTTCCCAGACATTGCAAGGCTTTAGCAAAATGTGAAAATGTTGAAGGTTAATAAATAAGTTAACATATCTTTCCAACTACTTCCCTATGCTTCATCTTGCGCTGAAAATAAATTCAAAAGTAAGCCATGACATATTTAAAGAAATAAATAGATAGTAGACAATAGTCTTTTTTAAATTTGTAATTAACAATTCAGAATTGTATTTACTATTAAGAGAACACAAAGGTTTTTAAAACCCTAATAGTGCATTTAATAAGAGAACATCATGGGAATCAAGAGAATATATTGTTGAACTGAATAGCAGTTTATACATGCTAGCTGAGATTTCTAATGAATATGTTCAATATCGCCATGATTGCTTCATGTCCCGGTAAAAGATGAATTTGATTATAAGGGACCACAAGATGAAAAATCTAATTGTAAAGGAATATTTAGGATAATTACTTTGGTATTTGTAACCTAGATGTGTAAAATTAATAATGGATTAGCTTTCGAAGATTTTATAAAAATGTTAAATCCAAAAATTACTTTCTGAAAAAAGGCCTAAAACATGTCCATATTATTCCTCATTCAAAATATGTTTTATACCCAGATGACTCACAAATATTAACATATACAAAGTTTAAAATTTTATACTTAGGTAATATAGTATTGTCCCTGGTTTAGGTTTGTAATTGGTAACTTTATTTCTAGCATTGAGAATAAATTACCCCTACAATCACTCAAAATATCCAACAAGGGTTGCATCCTTGAATTAATTGAGTACAAGGATGGAGCATCCTAGTTGAACATTTCAGAAATCTGGCAACCTTAGACATACAGATCACTATTTTAGAGTCATTTATTAGATTGTTCAGAGACCAAGCGATTTTCGCTGCGATGGTCATTACAGTTTAGTACATTCAACTTAGGGGCGTGAACCGCACATAAAAGTTATGAGAAGAATGTTTTCCGGTAATAGCTTTTTTACGAGTAAATAACATGAGTAATTACAATAAAACCACACATAATATAAATTATGCAGATGAAAATGTTCAAGCATACATACGGTTGCTTTTTCAGTATTTCGACATGATGCGAATATATGAACAGGAGGCTTAGGCAATGCTAAAAATTGTCGGACAAATTCTAAACCAAGCCCTCTGTTGGCTCCGGTAATTAAGACACTTGTGATACTCATTTTGAAAAAACAAAAGTAATATTAACTATGCAATAATTCAAAAACACCGGTGTTATAATTTGGGCTACTAAAACCCTGCTTTGAATTTCAGGCAGTAACGCAAGAGAACGTTTACTTATCTGCTAGCGAAAACGTCACTTTACATTATATTACATTCGGCGCAAGGAGCAAGAGAAGAATTAGAGATATATGCTCTGAGACGCTCCCTTCCGCTATGCACTGTCTTGTGTCTGTTGATTCTTGTTCCTAAAATATAGCAGTCTCTCTCAAGGTGAACATTTTTCAATTGAAAAAATTCCCTGGGTACGAAAATTCATCCAGCACATCCGTTTTGTTGGCATTCATCTTCCCCTTGGAGACTACTCATCATTTTCGAGCAATTTTTGATGCTCACTGATTGTGTCACCCCTTGAAGTGATTGGTACTAAGGCCCCTATATATACGAGCCGGCGCATCAAGATTAAGTTTCACCACTTTGGATCCAACGCGTGCTTGTGTGTTTGAGAGGTTGTCTTTTCTGGCCAGTAATCGCGTTTTGGTAATTTTTCACTGTGAGCAATTATTAGCGGCACGCGGATTTGGCAAAGCTTAGCAATGTGCCAAAACTTTTTTCTGGTAACCCTACTCCGCAACAATGAAAATATGAAAGTAAAAGTTAAGGAATTGGATCCAAAGTGGTGAAACTTAATCTTGATGCGTCGGCCTGTCTATATAGCGGCTCTAATTGGTACCAAAGATTAATCAGAGCACTAATTCCTGGTAGGTTCATCTGCATGCTAATTTTTGTTTGAATTCTAGAATTATTTTTTGGAAACAGAGCGATACTTACTACTAGAAAATGTTCCTATCGGCTTCGGAGAGATATTATAGCTAAAAATTAAGACAAAAAATTTTCTGCATCACTTTCAAGATGTAATGCATCACTTCAAGATAAGTAACTTATTATTATTTATGTTATAACGAAAAAGTAAGTTTTATTTAAAGTGTAAAAGCAATAGTGTAATGAAATTCTATAAGAAAGTAAATTTGCATTGAATGACAAATTGAGAAAGCTTTTTCGAAAAGCTGACATGAGACGCATATTTGTGATAAAAGAAAAACGTCCAGTCGTAGGTTTGGGGGTTTCTCCTCCGGAAAATTTTGTAAATTTTTTTTTAAATTCTGCATTTTGAGGCTTTTTAAGGGGCAATTGAGACAGAAAAAATAGGCAAAGATTTTTAAAGAGTTATACATATTTTTTAGAAAAGATGAATAAATCCTTTGGATCAATAAATTGCTGACATGAATCGACAGAGGAATAGCAAGGGAAGGAAAAAGATAACGCATTATTACTTGCTGACACTGACTTCCAGTTTTACTTTTGATCATTCCCTGATCCACTGACAATCTCAAACACATTAAAATGTAAAATAGTTAATCGTGAAAAAAAGTCATTAAATTCTTTCATAGAAAGGTGTACAAATTCGGAAATCTGTTGAAGAGAGTGTAACTTTAACCCAGCTTTTAGGCTAGTTTACACTTAATATTGGAAGTAAAACTAATTGAAGCTTTGCAAGAATTCAAAATTGTTGTATGTAAATAAACATATAACACATAACTGAACTAGTGAAATTTTTTTCAAACTTATAAATTCATTTGGGAGTCACTTCCAGCAGGGTGTCACTCAAAGCGAATTACCGCTACCCTACCCCCTAGTGTGACTTTTTTTAAATACCACTTGTGATTAAAGGCAAACGTACTAATGCTAAAGATTCATGTAAGAGATTCAAATTTTTTAAAAAGGCGTATTAATTTATTTGTTCATTCATTTAGTAGATTCACCAATCTCTTGGCTGTATGTTTGACCGTGTTTTAAGAAGATTTTTAAAATCCAAATGTCAATTAAAGACAATCATAATAATGATAAAACTTCACGTAAAAAATTTAATTTTTGTCATGTGGCTTATGTAATTATTTTTTAATTTATTTATTTGAATTTTCATTTGAAAAGGCAATGAGGACGCCTTTTTGTTTCTTGAACAAGCAAAAGACTCTTTTGCCTCCAAAGGAAGGTTGAAGGGTGCAATTATCTGTAAGAAAAGTCAGGCAAAAACTTTGTACATGTTATTTTTCTGGGAACACTATAACACTATAAATATTTCAACTTAAGCGCCCCCCCCCCCCATCTTTAAAAAAAGTGTTTGCCCAGTGAAAATTATGACTAATCAACTTGGTGCGACAGTACATTATAAGGATTTTAAAATTTCAAATGTCAATTAAAAACAAACATTAATGTTAAAATTTCAAGTAAGATAGTCTATTCTTACATGCCCCCCCCCCTTCTCGAAGCTAGCGGAATAAAGAAACTGCTTTCTCTAGATAAGTCAACTCGCTTAAGCAACAAATAATCGCTAATTGGAAATTTTCAATTCGGCGAGAAGAGGAGAAATATTAGATGGTTTGCGTCCACACATGATGCAACGGCCGCTGATGCAGGCGCCCGAAGCATCATTTGAGTTGCAGTAGAGCTTTTTTTAAAGTAATGTTGTCATTAGTAACAAAAAATAGAGTTTTATTGTTAGATAGAATTTTTTAAAAAGAATTTTCTACTAATTTTGCACCCCTCAATATTTTTCACTCCGTTCAGTTGCACGGATTGACGAAGCGTTACTCTGGGCCTGCAGACTTCAAAAAGGAGGTGGTAATGTTTTTTCTTTTCTTTCTTACTCTCTGTGTGCTTCAGCGGCGGCTCCAAAGGGGATTCCGATCCATGGACACTCCGAGAGCCATTTAGGATTGTCAAAAATGAGAGCAAATCTTGATTTTCAAAAATTCTCTTCACTGCACCAAATTTTTTATGTAGAAGCAATTTTAGTGATTTTTATTCTCATCCTATTGAAAAAAATGTTTTGACAGAAACTTAATTTTACTAACTTTATTTGGTTTCAAAATTAATTTTTCGTTTGAAACAGTGCCACAGTATAAAAAGTTGTACAGTATTTTATCTCGCAAAGACACAGACACTATTTTTGTTTCTTCTGCAATTAAGTGAATTTTTTTAAATTTAAATCTAATTTTTTTATATTGTACTACCGGGGTCAAAAGAAAAATTTCTATATGAACAGCCTGGATCCAAAAGGTTAATAAATTTTGCAAAAAGTCCATAATTGTGTAATGTTAAACTTCAGAAAAGAAAGTACATCGAAAGATCACTTCAATATTTTATTCATAAAATATGGTCTGACAGTGCGTCTCAAAATAAGATAAAAAGCATTTTATTTACAAAATTTTCAAAAGAAACCCTGATACATAATTATCAAAATAAGCTTCAACAACTTTAAACAATGATTTTTCAAAAAAGAAACAACATATTATTGTAAGTAACTTATGATTTTGAAATGCATCAACATTAAAGTTAAATAATGCTTTCGGAGTAAGTAGAATAATTTTTTGCTGACTAGTGGGGGGGATAAAGCTACATACACACATAATGCTAAACTGTACAAGGTCGAGTCAAAGTTACTTTTTTATTTATTGGCACTTGAAGAAGCTTCATGTAAAACAAAATTCCTAGGAAGATTTGATGACGAAATCAAGGAATGGAAATGAATATAATTGAAGGAATGTTTTCATATACAAAAGTAAAGTAGAAAAATAACAAAGCTTTCATTCAATTATTTCTATTAATTAGATACAAACAATAGCAGATTTTCTATTTTGCTATCAGTTTGAGCATATTAAAAATACTTTAAATACATTTTAAAATAAACAATCTAGATTTTCTAGTACTTAAGACACTCATTTTGAAATTGTTTGCTTATACTATGCAACATGCAAAGCACTGTTTTTTTGAAGCTTGATAAGCCACGAACACACTACTAGGCACTTTTTAGAGATCCATATATTTTCTGTTAAAATCTAATTTGTGAAGATTGATTTTATACGAAAAATTAGATTAATCTTCAATATTTACATAAAAATATACCACTATTCACGAATAAAATTTTCAACATAATTACCCATAACAACATAAAATATCTTTTATGCTTATAATATTATTGGCATTAAAATCAAGTCAATGATTCATAAAAATAGTCATTACATTTTTTTTTTTTTTTTTGAGATAAATACTAATATTTAACAAATTTAACATAGGAATCAAAAGGAGCATTCAATATTTAAAATGTTAAATAATTTCTCCACCATTAATAATAAAAACATTTGCAAGTAAAACATAAATAAAAAAAAATGTACTATAATTCTCTCATTTATTCTTTGGAACATGAAAAAATATATGTATAATTGGCCACAAAAAGGTTTTTCAAAAAAAAAAAATCAGCAAGCAAAATAAATCTAAATTACTTTTATAACATTATAACTTAAATAGCAACTCTTAAAAATTAATTAAAAACAATAGACATAGCTGTAAAAAATATTAACATGTCCAGCAACAAAATCTGGAATTTGCAGTTTGCAATAAATAAACTGCATTTTCTGTATGCAGAGCTGCTGGCAAACACGAATTCAGCAACATTTTCTACTCAAACTCATCTCGATTTTGCAGCAACATTCATGGAAGGGTACCTTCCTCTCTTTGCATTAAGAGTATTCAGTCATTAGGAGTACAGTAGTCACGTTAGCTCCAAACATCTGTCGAGTACCTTCGCTGCGACTCCATCTTCTTGATGAATGCTTCCGCTTCGTTTTTGGTCTTCTTGCTAAACTCCTGAATGACATCTAAAAGGATGTTGTGCACATCCTTTGCCATATTTCTGGCATCCCTGAAAGGTCACAAAATTGAGTTTAGCAAGATGTTTGGTTTTGATGTAATCTTATGATCAACTGGAAAACATTCAGTTCTTGATATTTATCGCAACTTTTCACAATGTTCAAGTATGTTGCAATTAACAACAAACAAAATTTTATATTTAATTAATTTAAAACTTAAATTAATTTCATGATACAATTAACAGTTAAAGCCCATCGCTTATTCACCCCATCCTCCCTCAATGCATATTAAAGTTGAATCTCCTTAAAGCGAACCCCAAAGGACTTTTAAAACAAATTCATATTTACTGTAGTTTGCATTATTCAACAAACAATACACAAAAAGCAGTAAGCAAGGGGTCAGAAATGTATTTTGTCGTAGCAGTAATTCGTTTTAAGCATGTTCAAATTAACGAGGTTCGACTGCATATCTAAGAATAACAAAAACCACGCCCACATATATAGAAATAAAAACCTCACTTTTCAGGGGGGGGGGCAGACAATTGCCCGCTGACCCTCAAAATGAAGCATTCAGCCAAGGTTGCAGTTTAAAGAACACTACCAATAAATTATCCGAGGTCCCAGTTAACACTATCCAAAACTGGAGCTAAGAAGCAGTGATTCATTCTACAAAGATTAATGACAAAGTAACTTAAAAACAGGGTTTGAAAATATCATGATATTTTCGAAAATATCCTATATTTTGATATGTGTAGTATCGGACATTTAGATATCCAATATTTTCAATGAGAGAAAACTGAAATCTTTACATAGCAAATGCATCCTCAAATTACTGTTGCTTATTTTCTTATATTATTATTATAACTCAAATTAATGTTTCTTCCATTATTTATATCCATATTTAATGTGCAAAGTTATGTTCTTCAAATGGTACTTTTAAATCAATGATATTTATAATCTTTTGTCAGATACAAGAATTTAATGTTGCAAAAATAAAACATAACATTTTATACTGACATTAGATTAATTTAATTAAAATTTTACTTAACATTTTCGGAGATTTTAATTTAGTTTAGCATTAGCTGCCTTATTCTATTATTACAACTATAAACTACAGAGAAATAAAATATGCATTAATCAGTACTTGCACAGTCATAACACAGTTTTCCTTTTTCTGACCAACATTTAATTTTAACCAGGCATTTTTAATTTAATTAAAATTGTTATATTACTAATAATTTCACGAAGGTAAAATAAACTAGCTGTCGTGGCCGTCACGAAACTTTCTTCTATATCTATCTTATGAATTCCAGTTGCAAAATAAAATACGTACTCGCCCGAATAATTGGAGACAGCTCCAATTTCCCAATTATCGTAAAAACCCTGCAAATGCAGAATCAATGAGCGAAATTAGAAATCATTGCAAAAGCCTTGTTTAGATTAATTGCAAACATTTTATTTGTTAGTAAAAAGAAATTGGCAACAGTTAAAAATTTCAAATCATTGAAAGTTTTCAGCTGTTTTGATAATTAAATAGCGTGAAAGCGATTTTTTAAAGAATTAATTTTTCGCATTGTTGACTAAGCGCAAAAATCACCCCACCCTCCCCCTGGGGCGATTGGCGCCAAAATTTAATCGATGCTTGCTTCCATATTGGGTTAGTGATATTCCAAATTTCATTCAAATCGCAGCAATATTTCTCGAGATACAGTAGGTGCAATGACAAAATAAGCACTTTTGATTGCTCCACCCCCCTTTGAGATATTGACACACAAATTGAATCAGCACTTGTACTCAATAGGGTCTACCTATGGACCAATTTTCGTTTAATTCCGCCAGTTACTTCTTGAGATATAGCAATCACCCCCCGCGCAGAACACGTGCGATTGCTCCACTCCCCTTTGAGATATTGACACGCAAATTAAATCATCACTTGTACATGGTAAGGTCTACCTATAGACCAATTTTCGTTTAATTCCGCCGGTTACTTCCTGAGATATAGCAATCACCCCCACGCAGAACACGTGCGATTGCTCCATACCCCTTCGAGATATTGACACGCAAATTGAATCAGCACCTGTACTCAGTAGGGTCTACCTATGAACCAATTTTCGTTTGATTCCGCCGGTTACTTCCTGAGATATAGCAATCACCTACGCGCAGAACACGTGCGATTGCTCCACCCCCCTTGGAGGAATTCGCTAAACAAAGTCAGGTGCACCAGTTCACATGGTGGTACATATGTGCAAAAATTTTTGTTCGATTTCATGCAGTAGTTTTTGCTCTAGCGTGGCCACAAAAACTGGTCACACACATACAGACTCACACACAGACAGACACACAGACGGACACACAGACAGACACACAGACAGACATTTTTCAAAAATAGTCGAAATGGACTCAGCGCACCTCAAAACGTGCAAATCCGTCAAAATTCGACATTCGAAAATTTTCACGAAACCAATACTTTCTTCTATATATTAGATATAGAAGAAAGTAAAAAGTAACATTATGTTACTTCATTATATTAATGTATTAATGGATTACATTAGTATAGTATATTAATAATGTGGTTAATATAATTTTTATGTTGCAAATATCGCAATTCAAAAAATAAATATCGGATACACTGTCGGCCCCGCTTAATCTAATACTGTCGATTGCAAGAAATTTTATTTGATTAAGCGGGGAACATTTTTTTACCTTTCATTATAACAACTTTTGTCTCAAAATGTAATAATAACAAAGAAATAGCTATATAAAGGAAATAATTAATGTTATTGGTAAAAAGATTTTGAAATAAGCAAAGTAAACAACAAAATAGTATAATAATTGAGTATAAACATTGTACGGTCATATGAAAATCACAAAAAAAAAAAATAACTTAAAACTTGTGCTACAAAAAATTTGTTTTTCGCCTTTCACTTTCATTTTCTAAAACAGTCCACAATAGTGGTTTGTTTGCTCCAAGATCTTGTGGGAACACTTTTATTTTTTTCTACATTTTTCTTAGCAAAATTTTTTGCAAAGGAAGATAAAAAGATTATTCGATTATCCGGGGAAATTATTCGATTAAACAGGGATATTTAACATTGTGTCTATGGGGAAATGTTCGGTTCCGGACGGTTTTATTCGTATAAACGGGTATTCGTTTATCCCTTACCCGATTAAGCGGGGACGACAGTATATCTAATGACATATATCGGCAAACCCTGCTTGAAAACAACAGATTTGCAGATTCATACCGTGTAAAAGCTGAATTTTCAAGCAATAAAATCCGAAACAGCTGATAGAACTAATTGGAATGAGAGTAGACAATGCTTAGGGCACAAAAACATTTGTAAAGGCTGTCACGGAGCATGGTTGCAAGATCCTAGTCCATAAGTTTCCGGCATTATTTATTGCTAAACTTTATTTTCATCAATGTCCGTATTGCCACTGCATTAAGTGATTACGTTACTTTGATTACGTTAAGTATGCATAGAAATCCAAGATCTATGGCAAGAAAAACATTGGCCAAGCAGGAAATGTGAGAAAAATGCAGTCAGAAATTATTAACTTACCCACAAATATATATGTGACCACTCTGCACCCCAATAATCTTCCAAATTTCTTCCTTATTCTGCTTCAACAGATGAGTGACGTAGAGTTTTTCAGGTTGATCTCGTGAAAAGGCCAAATATAGCTTTGTAATTGTTCCCTCCTCGTGATACATTTTCAATTCATCTCCATATAAGAAATCCTCGGATGACTTTCGGCAGCCAAAATACAGGATGGTGTCCCCGACAGGTTTCCCTGCAAGTTAAAAGCATCTTTTATGACAGGCTCTATTGGAACATTTCAATGTATCAAAAACAAAACAATTTTTAATCAAAACAGATGATCTTATTAACACAGGTTTTGAAGATTTTGAACTTTTGTTCAATTAGATCCAGGAAGATAATGCAGCTGTTAAAGCAAGGCAATATGGAAGGTCATAAATCTGTGCCTCGGAGGCATACTAACCAAAGTCCATTTTTGTTATATTTCAGAAAAGTACAAAAACGATTGCCTGATGTACACAAAGGATAGGACTCGAGCTCTTTCAATGCTGCTAAATAATAGTGAAAGAACTTCTATTGCAGAATAACGTTCTCATGGGTAGATACGGAATAAGATTCTACCTACAATGCAGTAATAAAATTAAAATCGCCATTTTTGGACTTATGCTAGAGTGGCTCTGAGATACAGAAATGAGGTAAGCTTGGTATAAAAGTAGGAATGGTAAATCAGGTTTTGTCTTAGTGTGAAAAAAAAATTCTTTTTTTTTTTTTTTGGGAACCAATTTTTCGGGGCTCTACGTGTGTTTGGAAGACATTTCACGGAAAAGCCACCATTTTCCTTCGCATGTGACAGCTCATATATTTTATTAAAAAAAATAATTTTAAAAAAGGTAATGATTAAGATGTTTTGCTTGAGATCAAGTATACATTTGTGGTTTCTTAAGCAATAAAACTCTATTAAATTTATTTTCAAAAAATATATTAGCATTCACATGCAGGACAAAATGTCTGTTTTTTGGTGAAATGGTCCAGAACAGTTTGAAAAATATTGGTTAACTATGCACCATTTCTTTTTTTTTCAGCGAAATGAATCAAAATTACGAAAAAAAAGTTATTCCCTCCACATTTTTGACTAAGCTCTTTCATTTTTTAAAAATGGGAAACTCTCCTATTATGAGAGGGGTGGCTATACATAGAGAAATTATGGAACAAAGTACCTTCTTTCCTCAGGGCAGCTCTTTCTTGGATGAAGCTCCTAAAGGGAGCGACTCCGGTGCCTGGACCAATCATGATGATCGGCGTCTGAGGCTTGCTGGGAAGTCTGAATTGGGAGCGACGGATGAAGATGGGGATCTGGGGTTTCTTCTCTTCCGACACTTCCAGATGCTGAAGCCATCCCGTGGTGACGCCTTGAGTTGTGCGGTTGGTGGGCGTCTGGTACTCGACAACAACTGCCGTCACGTGCACCGAGTTTGGATGGAGCTGGAAACGAAATTTATACGTCATATTTTCTTTGCAGAAGAATTTCTAATTATTATTATTAAAGCTATAATATATTTTTCATTCACTGGAGACAACTGTGGGACAGTTCTAACATTTGAATATGTATATTTTTTAATTTAACAATAATTGAGTCAGAGCCCTGAATTTAATTTCTTACCCCAATGCGTAAAAAAACCTTGGCATATAAATGATATAATCCATTAAGTGCACACTATAAAAATTTCAAAAGATAGAAGAAATTCTTTGAAACTTTTTACTACATGCTATTAGTGCAAACTACTCAACCTAACAAGTTTATTGTTCCAAAGCAAACAGGCCTCCAAATTAAGTGGTCTGCTAGGTCTCAGACTAAAAAAATCCATAAAACTAGTATAAAATGGTAAAGCTGGTAGGTATGCATCTGTATTTTTTTTAATGAAACTTTTCTTTCTGATAAGTCGAGTCTCATTTAAACTCTCAAAAAGAAATTTTTCGTAAAATACTTTTGAATCCTTTTCATTTCATTATATACAGCGATGTTCCATTTGATTTAACTATGTAACTTATTTAAAATAAGATAATTTATTAGTTGCCTTTATGAATTTGTAAGTGATTTTTCTTCTTCTTCTTTCAAATCCCCGGGATCTAGCAGAGCTAGATCAAGTCCAACAAATCTTTCACCTTCAAAAAGTCAATGACAAGACCTGGTCTATCTCTTAAGTCTTCAGTGGACAGACCCAGGCAGGATAAAATGTGGTCTGGAGAAGCCTGCTCAGTGAAGCAATTTTTACACAAGGCATATTCTTTAACTTTTTTAATTTTATTACTTTCAAGTAATGAATAATATATATGTAGCTTTAAAAATCAGCAACAACTTGGTAAGCGAGCATTTATTAGTATCATTTGAATACTTAAAATACATCCATTAATCCGTTTAATCTTTTCAGCTCTAACTAGTTTTAGTAGTCACCAAATACTGCATTAGTCATTTTTTAATTTAATAGCTCTGTTAAGTTAAATTTAATTACTCTTTCGTATTAAAATATTGATGGAATTAAACTAAAACTTTGGATTCAGTTGAACAAAATTCACTAGAATTCTTCAGTTGTTGCAAATTTCAAAGAAGTATGAACTAGGATATTTTCAGTATCATTATAAATAAAATTTATTTTGTTGTAATTGCAATGCCACAAACAATGAAAGTGTGATGTTTGTCTTTTGCTTTTGACACACAGTTATTTTTTTGGGGGAGGGGGGATTGAAGTAATAAAAATGCCAATTACCTTAGGAGATGAAGAAATGGAATAGTAACGAGCTTGTAGTCTTGGCAGCAACTCCAACAAGTGATCTAAAGGAGGCTTGAGGGATGGCATGTCTTCCAATATGTGGATGATGCTGCGACAGTTTTTGACCACCCAGTTTAGATAAAGATTCTGCAAAGTAAATATAAACATTACAATATCTACCAAATACTGATAAAAAACATGACAACATGCCATCACAGGTATGAATTAAATAAAACACAAATAAATACAAAGTTAACTCAGATAACTTTTAACTAATCAACTCAAGCGTGCAACTCACATAAAATTATATACACATCTATAGTACCTGCATATGTACCTATAGATATACACATTCATGTTCCAATTCAATTCAAAATTATTCCCATTCCTTCATTAAATTATTGTAATGTTCAATAATAATATCATGTACAATTCATATTATTAGAATAATGTATAAAAAATTATTTAGAAATATACACTTAATAAAAGAGCAAATAGTTCAAAAAACCTTGATGCAAATATTAGCTATTTCTTCAGTCGCATAAATAAATTGATCACAAAAGGATCTTCTTTTCACGGAGGTACTGTGAATACTAGTGGTAGGCCATAAAAATTGCCTTTGGTCACAAAGGCAAATAGTTCAAAAAACCTTGATGCAAATATTAGCTATTTCTTCAGTCGCATAAATAAATTGATCACAAAAGGATCTTCTTTTCACGGAGGTACTGTGAATACTAGTGGTAGGCCATAAAAATTGCCTTTGGTCACAAAACATAATGTTATATTACTCATATACATAATTTTAACTAACAACCTAAATCATAAAATTTACATCATGAAACATCATCATGGTACTTACTCCCCCCTCCCCCCAAGAAAGATCATCAAAAACAAGGGGTTTCACAGTGCTTTCCCCTCCACTGATACAGTAGAATCTGAAACGGGAAAAATGTCTATTTACCCTAGACAACGCTTTATGGCAACTTGTTTTAATTCAAGAGAGTTTAACTATTACAGTTAATTGCTCAGATTGTTTTTTGGCACAGTTTGGGAACATTATTCCTTGGCTTATATGATTTATAAGCACTAGGTAACAGTAGTATTTTTAACTAAAAATTAAGCACTTCAAAGAGTAATTAGTAACAGGTTAATTAAATCAATCACTTTTAAATTTCCTGACACATTTAAAATGTCATAACCCCCAGGTTCCTGATAGAGCATGAAAATCTTGCACTTTCCAATGAAATCTCGCACAAAAAATATTTTTACGCCGGAACATTTTCGCATCAATAAATATTTAATCGAAGTGCGCTATTCTCGCCACTTATTATGCCACAAAAACAAAAAAAAAAAAAAAAAAGGAAAAAAATAGAACTGTGATTTATAAATCTCCAATTCTGACTTTCTTCACTAGTTTTATTGCCAGAAAATTTGGAAAAGGTGAGAAATTTCTGACCCTATGACCTCTAACTTATCTTGCCAGTTTGCCCATCAATCACTTAGCAATTGTCGAATATGCCAATAGTCACCCATTAGTGGTTAAATTGATTGCTTACTATAATTGCTTAAATAATAAAATGATTGCTTAATTTAAGCGAAAACGTTTATGTTTCACCTGGATAAATTTCTCATCATTAACAATGAAAAAATATTTACTTGGGAGTTCCAATGTTTCAAATAAAAAGAAAATGGAAAATCATGAGAAAGGAAATAATAAATTAAATAGGCCGCCAGAAAAAAAAAAATCAATCGAAATGGCAAAATATTGGAAGTATATGTTTTGTAACTTTTATAGACTAAAAGTTTCTTTAAATAACTCTTTTTTTTTTAATCTCACTCTATGTTTAATGAGCGACAAGATCCCCGCTCACTCATTTTCCCTTCCCTATTGGCAACCTTGCCATGATATGATTTTACCTTTCCTTCCTCCGTGGAGGTAGCCATCTGTTTCAGCATCTTCTTGTGCTCCTCGTCTGTTGCGTACTCGGATATCTCTTTCAGGACGTGGGTGCGAGGGATGCTGGTGATGTCCACGTAGTGAGACAATGCCGTGCGATAGGTCGTGGGACAAGGGAACGGGTGCTTTTTCGTGCTGTCCTCTGAAAAGACGTTTGTTTCAGTGGAATTTATAGAATTCCATTTTAAAGGTTTGCAACAAACATACTGTCTATTAACATAATTTAAGCAAAAATAACATTAAAACATTGATTAAGCATTGAATGTTTTAATACTAATAATGAATACGGAATCTCACTTGAAAAAATTGAACATGATTTCTTCAAAAATAAAAAGAAAATGTCATTTATTTGCCTCATAACAAAGTGTAGTAAGCATCAAAATGAGCAAAATTTAATTAACATATTGGATGTAAAAAGAGAGCATTTCCCAAAATGAAGGCATCAAAAGTATAAAAATTGCTAATACAAGAATTTATTAAAGCAAACTAATTTTAGAACAGCATTTTAACAACTTTGCATGATGAATAGGCTAAACTACAGACATATTTGCCTAACATTTGAACTAAGGTAAAAAATTTAACGAGGAAAGATAAAAAATAATGAATCATCCCTGTATTATGGTAATATACATGTAAGCGTTATTATAAACTCTCCTTCCTGGATACATTTGGCATCGCTTGGGTTACTAATTACTCTAGTAATCCAGATTTTGATATAAATTGAAAAAGTACTATTTTCAAGATAAAACTAATTTTAAAATATTCTTAATGCATTTCAGATTTTGGTGCAATTAATTTGGTACTTCAGTGAGACAATGCCGTGCGATAGGTCGTGGGACAAGGAAAGGGTGCTTTCTCGTGCTGTCCTGTCAAAAGACGTTTGTTTCAGTAAACTTTATGGAATTACATTTTAAAGGTTTACAAATGAACTCACCATCTAAATTATTAAGGCTAAACACAGTGTCTAAATCAACATCAAGTATCTTTCCAATTTTCTCAACAAGCTCTGTCTTGTTGGTTGGATAAATTGCAACGTGGTCTCCAGCATCGTATCTAAATAAAATAAAATGTATTAACAGAAAACAAGCTTTTTCTTTTTTTCAACATTATGCAGCTACTTACTTCTTATTTTCTAAATGATTTATGTTTTAAATATTATTAAGCATACATTTCATTGAAAAGACTATAAGGTCAGGGATGTAGGAAAAGAGGTTGGTCCCCAGGTTCAAACTCATCATTTGGTTCTCAAAGTTGAGCCCCTATTAAATCATTTAAGTTATTCTCTTCTCTTAACAAGATATTTTTTCATTATACAATTTATTTTACTCATGTCTCTGTAAAATTAGAATCAAATTCTGATTGCTTCTATTTACAATTCCCAAGCATCAAATTTGTTTGAAGAATTCTATGCTATATCTCTATATTGTAGAGTCTGAGCAGAGAATAGAGCTTGTAATCGAAAAATAAAATGGTAATATAGGGAGGGGGGATAGATGTCAGTCAGCGTCTTGAAGGGAGCGATGAGCTCAAAAGGTTGGGAAACACTGGTTTAGAGCAAACGTGATTCATATAAGCGGCAGCCTCTGTATATAACACAGGCATATAATTTCGGGAGGGACTAGATGGCTGTAGCTCTTCTTGAAATTATCCAACTGACTCACTGTTTAGTCTAAAATCATGTATGTCTGAGAGAGCTATGTCATCAAAGATGGCTTAAAATTGTGTTTATGGAGTCTCCCCCCTAGGAAAAATTGACGATTGGTACTACCTATACCTGTCTTTAATACATTATACCCTTATGCCTTGGCAGAGTTGCAGAGAGAAGAAAACAACCGACTGACTTTTGAAATTTTAAACCTTTTGACTCCTGACTCCTCCCCCCCCCAAAAAAAAAGAAAACCAGTACAACTCTGGCTCCACAACTCTACAGCCCTGAAGAAGACAAATTGGTTGTCAAATGTGGCTAGTGAATACATAACCAATGTCAACACAGGTTGCGATAAACAAAGAAAAATACTGCCACATACCTTAATTTGGCCCCACTTATATCAAGTTCAACATGGCGGCAGGATCGTCCACCTTTGTAGAGCTCTCTATTTTCAATCATAGTACTCAAGTAAGGATTCTTGGGATCGAAAGGTCTACAAATGAGAAATATTTCACAATGAAATAAAAAAAAATTACAATGGACAAAAAAGAAAACATTCACAAACTACCAAATTATAACAATGAATTTTGATGCTGAAACTTAAAAACTAATATTAGCTTCCATGTGCTAAAATTTGGAAAGAACTCTTATTCGGTATTAGTATTTTTTTAAAGGATTGGGGTTGCAAAATTCTTTTTAACCGAGCATTGTAGCTTCGACAACAGTATTGGTGAAGATTAATTTTAATGAACCCGACTAGATAAAACCAGTCAAAGTTTTAAGCTTCTTAAAAGTAATTCAAAATGATCTCCATACATTTTCTTCATGAAAATGTTTAATTCTATTGCATCTTGCATTTGTTATAAAACTTAGGGCCCTGCTCCATATCAGAGGGAAACGCGACCGAAACTGAAGGCAGAAACCGAAAATCCGGGTACTTTCCATAGGAACACCATTTTACGTTTCTGCTTTATTTTTCTGCTTTATGTCAATGTGGAGCAGGGCCCTAAGAGTCAATCATCAGGGGTCTGTCCAGGATTTTTCACAGGGTCCGTTTTTTGTGAAAAACTAAATAATTTTGTGAAAAATCAAATAATTTTGTGAAAAATCAAATAATTTTGTGAAAAAACAATTTTGAAAAAAAAAATGCGAAAAAAAATTGCTTTTTTTTTTTTTTTGAATTAAAAAAAAATAAAAATAAATTTCATTTATTTTCCTCTTAAAAAAGCGTATTAAACATCAAAAATGCGAAAAGTCCGATTCCTGTAACGGATGCAAAGAGATTGCAATTTTCAAAGTGATCATTCAAGTGACATCAAAAACATAAAAACGGAACATAAAATAATTTTTTTTGGTGAATTTTTTTTACAATTGCATTTAAAGGTCAATGGTAAACATATTTTCAATGTCTGTTAACACAATTAATGTAAAAATAAAATGGAACGATCGTTTAACATTTAGACTCATAAAAGAACAGTTAATTTTTCTTAAAAAAAATTAAAATAATGATATGAGTAAAAAATAAAGCGAATTTTCATTTATTTGCCTCCTAATAAAGAGTAATTAGTTTGAAAAGTAAGTAAAATTCGATTTTCATATCGGATGCAGATATCGCTTTTTTCAAAATGAAAGCATCAGAAATATAAAAACTGTTTTTAATAATTCGTTAAAGTCAAAAATTTTAGAGCTATATTTCATCAGGTTTATATGATGAATGTCGTTAATAATCACCGACATATTCACCAAAAATTCGGAGAAAAAATACGGTAGGGAAACATAGCAAAACAAACAATACCAAACTTCCAATATTAACAGACGCAAAAATACATTAATTCCTGAACATAACTAAAGCACCACCCTTGTAGGCATTAAAAAAAAATAATAATAAATAAATGAAATAAAAAAAAACAGATAATTTTCTGCCAAAATAAGGTCAAAACATCGCATTTTTGTGAAGGGTCCGTTTTGCTTGATCGTATTTTTGTGAAGGGTCCGTTAACGGACCCGAATTTCCTCTGGCCAGACCCCTGATCATATAAAAACATTTTCAAGAACTTTTTTAGATAATCGTAGTAAAAAGAATTTCTTCGTTTTTTATGTAAACTTTCACAAAAGAATACATAAACGCCTCATTGACTCCCACCCCCCCCCCCAAAAAAAGAAAAAAAACATCAACTTGAATGCAGCAAAATATGCTGACAAAATAGCAAAGTTTTACAATTTTTCAAAAGAAGATTCATTTTATAGGTTTTTTCAATAGTGAAAATCGTACTTATTCATTTTGCCATCAAAAGCAATTAAGTCATTAAAACCGAACATCCTGGCTGTTAACATTTTACTTAAAATTTTTAGAACTAAAACTGAAATTTATTATCAACATTTTTTTTATATGTATACTGTGTGTTTTCACAAATGAAGTTTACTAAGTGAGATATTTTGCCAGTGAAACTGAAAAGTGCCTTCATTTTTATTAACCTTTAATTTCAAAACCACAATGATTTTAGAGTTAAATGATGATCCAGAACTTCCTCCCATAGTTGAGTCAAAGTTATAAATGATTTAGAAAACTCTAACCATTAAGGGATACTTACGGTCGCTGACTCTTATAGGAATTTAATCTGGCAACTTCTCCAGTGAATACTTTTTCTGGCTCAATATCATCGTGAACAACAAGTTGGTACTGACGCAAATTGATATCTTCACCGAGACTCTCAATATGAAAGAACTCGCAAACTGCACCCCAGAACTTTTCCTTCCATGTAATGAAATCTTCTTCAATACTGCAAAAAAGAAACAAAATGATAAATTCGTAATGTCATATTTTAATGAATGAATGACGTGAAAAGGGCAGTGAAAAGTGACCCTAAGGCAGCGCAAGCACTGCGACCACAGGTCTATTATACTATCCCCGTTAGGACCCTTAGTAGAGCCCAATAGCTGAGATGAACTTAAACAAATGTCTAAAAGAAATGCTATACAGTTCGTGAGGATCTAAACAATGGTACCTCAAATGTTCAAACCTGTGAGTAGAATAAAAATCACATTCGCACAGAACATGCCCTGAGTTTTCTTCTGCCTCTAGGCAGCCTTTGCAAGCTGGGTCATCAGTGATACCCAACAAGTTTAGGTGCCTATTAAGAGAACAGTGTCCGGTGAGAAGTCCGATGGACATCTTAATCTCCTTTCTACTCAAACTTAGTAGCTCCCTGGACCTCAGTCAGGGTTGACGTTGGTTGAGAGCTTTAGCTTGTCTAACGTCATATTTTAAACTATTTTAGAAAGCAAGCATGCAAGCATCAACTACAGTAGAAATCGCATAAATAAGTGTAGAAAATTAAACTAATGTAATAAAATTCATTACACATACACATATTCATACAATACATGTTCATCATTGTAATTATTTATTTTTATTATCTGTTGTTTCTCCTGCAAATTTTGTTTGTGCTAAAATCTCATTACAAAATAAAAAATAAGTAAAGGAAATAAAACAATTTCGAGAAAACAGATGTGATTCTAACTTTTAAATCAAATTCCTTCAGGTTTATCGTTTCAATTTTGTTTTCAGTTGATGGGCAAATGGATATTGAACAACAAAGAATGAAAGGTGGTGGGACTTTATGGAAATAAATAAATAAAATCTATTTCGCACAATGTCTTGTCAACATGAAGAAACTTCATTGTAGAGACAAATTTACTTCAATTAAAATTTGAGAAATCAATATTCAAACAAACAATGTAAAAAAAAACTGGTGCTTACTTAGCATCATCATCGCCCAGTCCAAGTTCAACAACTCTAGTTGCACCAAGTTCTTCCAGTCGACTGTCCACATATGTTCCCATGGAGTTATAGTGCTCATAAGTCTTATTTCCAAGACCAAACACCTACAAATAAAAAAAAATTCTTTTGAACATTCAACAAAAAAGGTTTAAACTTTACTTTGGGGGAAACTAAAAAAACTATACAAAAAAAAAAGCGATGACCAGCAACAGGCTCTGAGCCCAACAGCGCTGGGCTGGTCCTAGTCAAAAGCATGGGTGCAAGTTTAGCAATGTGTTCAAGACGGAAAATATTTTAAGCCCCCCCCCCCCCATGCATACTTAATGATATGTTTTATTATATTGTTAATTTTAACTTCGTCAATTTTTGAATATTAGTGCTCAATTTGGATTTTTTGAGCTTTTGATTTTTGAGACAATGTGAGCCGTTCAAGTGCAGCATTTCAAGCATTCTGTTTTGTGTGTAGCAAAGGGGCCTCTCCTTCGCATGTTTTCTAAATTGTGGTTCCGAAAACATAAAACTGAATGAATGCCAATAATGTGTAGGAGAGTGGGGTCGGAGGGTTTCCCCTGGAGTCTTTGAACAAAATAAATCCTAAATACGCAATTATCGGCCATTTTGGTAACGTAAAGGGAAGGAATTGGGATCAGGAGCTCTCTTAGAGTAATTTTTTGAAACAGTAGTCTCCAAAATCGCAATTCAGGCTATCGCAAAAATATTAGAAAGAGGAAAGTTGAGGGCTCTTGGAACTTTTCTGGAATTGAAATTTATTTATTAATGAATTTTTTTAACATTAAGACAACAAATTTCTTAAAAACTAAAAGTGAAGAAAGTCATTAAATTTTCTTTCCCTCCCAAGCTTCGTCTCCGCAATCTCATCTCAAGACGGATCCGTCTTGAGACGGAAGGTCTTGCATCCATGGTCAAAAGTTCTGCTCCGTTGTATTTGTGGATGTCCTTTCAGTCATTAGCTCAATTCTTTTGTCATTGGAAAATTCAGTGTCCCGTAGCTTTGGACCCGATTCCTGTGACTTAATGTTATTTGCAATTTTAGAATTACAGAAGAAATGTTTTTGAAGTACTTTCCATAAGAGCTACATATTATTCCTAAATATTGAAAATCAAGCTGAGCAATGTATGTATGAATTTTTTACTCAGAAATATTGCTTATTGACTTTTTTGTGTGGTTCTCCATTTTAATTTTGGTGATACAAAATACCTGTGTGAGACCTGACAATCTGATCGCTTGTCAGAAATTTCTAAACTTTTCCAGATGTTTTCATTAATTTACTGAAAATATTCCAGTTGTAGAGTAAAAGTCATGGTAACTAGAGTTACAAAATCAAACACAAATGAAATCTGGAGCCAATTAACATTAAGATTATTTGCTATTAATTCAGAATTTGAAAAAGTGAACAACTTCCACGGTGTCATGAAATTTGAGTGTAGAAATAGCGGGTAGAATAAATTGTGTTTTGAAAAATAAAACTCATAACATTGACCCAAATTTTTTTCTGTTCCTTACATATTTTAGAGTTCTTGCCTAGCGTTCATTACTTAACGTTATTATTTTGAGCTATGAACCTAAAAATGAATTCGGAACTCAATTAGGAGTAAAAATGTTATCACCTAATTTCTAAAATATGTGTACTAATAAGAACGAACTTTTGGTGTTCGTGAACAAAACCATGCAAGCCTAGTTTAAGTGCCTTCATTTTTCATGAGTTATCTACAAAATACTATTTTAGGATCATAAATATGTGTTCAAATCAAGGGTTCTGGGGTTTTTTCTGTATCCTGTACGTATGTTAACAAAAATCTTTTTAATTCTCTATAAATGCGCTTTCGTTTTAAATTAAAATATTTTCTCTTCTTCACTTTCTCTCATTTTTTCACATTATTCTGCACAATAGCATCAGACCTCTTGGCAAGAGCTCAAGGACTCCTGGGGATTCGCGGACCATTTTGGGAAACTGTGTTCTAAAATATCCATCTCTGTTAAATATCAAACATTTTAGATGTTTTTGATTGTATCATATACTGAACTGAAGAACCAACAGTTTTAGCAAAGCTACCTGCTTTCACTGCTTTTATTTATCAATTGCATTAAAAAAAATCTCAAAACAGATTTGAACGGGGAAATAAATTCTAATGTGAGAAGGGAAAATTTTGAAAGATTTTGTGAAGCAATTGGTAGGTAAGAAAAGGAAAATGCAAATCACTTCTAAATATAACTACTTTGTAGATGGTTAGCTAATAGAAAATTTTGTCAAAGCCCACAAAAAAGAAACTTTTTTACTTCAGATAAATGTCTGTTATTTGGAGCATCCACTATTCAGAGTGAATAATATGTCATTGTTCATGATAAGGGACTGAGACTCAGAAAAATTTCGCTAGGGATGCATGCTATTTGGGAGTGTCCCTTAAGGGAGGTTTTACTACATAAGTTTTTTTTTTCCTTCTTTTTTCGTTGAAGTTAAGCAACATAATATCTACACCATAAAAGTTACAACAATAACAGGTTTTTACTTACAGCGTAATTCAAGCCACTTAGATCTGCTTCACCAGCCTGTAACCATTGGTAAAATTCCTGAGCATTATCAGTAGGATCTCCTTCACCATATGTTGCCATACAAAATATTGCCAGGGAATTCTCAACTTCAGAAACTTGCACAAGATCTTCCTAAAATTAAAAGTTTTTAACATACATTGATTTTGTTACTTAAAACTTGAACATTTAAGAAAAGTTATTTAGTTTTGGGATGCAACAGATATTCAAATAAAATACATTTCAGCTGATGTCAACTTTCTCCCAAAATGAGGTTAAAAAAACATACAGTTTAGTCCACTTATTAGAATATTGGTTAAAAGCATATTCTGCTTGATAAAATAATTTTCGAATGCACTGTAGGCATGGTGGGCCTGATCGGTAAGGCATCAGACTCGTAAACGGAGGGTCCCAGGTTTGATCCCAGTAGGTCAAAGATCCACCTTGACCACTAATGGTGACTCTTGCAAGTTAAACATGTTTATGGTCGTACAAAGTCCTCTAAGTTCCCCTTCCATATAAATACCATTACCTTTTTTACAATTTTTTCTGAAAAAAAAAAAAAAAAAAAAACTTGTGCTTGAAGGAGTTAATTATGAAAAATGCTGCACTTTGATTCCAAACTAAGCAGATTTTGGGTAAAGCTTGACCACAGAGAGATAGCGGGTGACCTTGAAGCGGAAACAGACCGCTTCATTTTGTAATCGGTAGCATCAGGAAGATCATGTAGGCAGTAAAAACTTTTACTGAACGAGTAAAAAATTAATTTTCTTGCTGATCCTACCTATTTCAAAATGAAGCAGCCGATTTCCTCCTCAAGGTCACCCGCCATTTTTCTGTAGTCAAGCTTTATCATACTACATTTGCAAAAACACATAATAAACAAGGGGATAATGAAAAAATATTAAGAAACCACTCAAATATGAAAAAACTGCTACAATATGATTTCTCACAATACTTTCAGTAACTTAATCTTCATTTTTAAATTCAAAAAGGTAAAGATTTTGGGTTAGAAGCAGCAGTATTCTGCCAAAAATGGGAAGAAACAACAGGTACCCTATTTTCGGGAAGATAAACCGCACCACCATATATGCCGCACTTCCCAAAATTCAGATGAAAAAAATGTGTTTCATTAGATAAGCCGCATCAGCGTATAAGCCGCATAAAACTTAGCTAAAAATTTAATCTGCAAGACCCTACGCTGCAGTACACTCTATTGACATCCACATCCCTCAA
The DNA here is from genome assembly GCA_038373865.1 of Uloborus plumipes. Lineage (NCBI taxonomy): Eukaryota > Metazoa > Arthropoda > Arachnida > Araneae > Uloboridae > Uloborus > Uloborus plumipes. The sequence continues at coordinate 85,730 of JAXGGA010003173.1, forward strand.
AAACAATGACAAAGAATTAGTAACATTGATTTGATTGGCGATAACTGCAACTTATAGTAACCCTGTCCTAATCTGGTTAGTTTCTAGGGCATCCTTACTTCCCATTCCCTCAGCAATAGGCAAGCAAATTTTATTTTCCTTTAGGTTTTTTTTTTTCTGTTCAGATTGTTTATTAGACATGTTGGTTATTGTTGATGTTTTTTTTTCTTAATTTATTCCCTTCCCCATGGGTGATTTTTATTTTTTGATTTTGGATTTTTTATTTGTTTTTCGCTTAGATTCGTTTGCTAGATGTGTTGGTTATTGTTGATGTTTTTTTTTTCTTAATTTATTCGCCTTCCAGGATCTGGGGAAAATTATATAACATCTGAATAAGCAGAATGCTGTCACCCTTTTCAACATAGAACTGTTCAAGATTGTTGCAGTAGGACTCTTATTTGCTTTGTTTCAGATAATAAATAACATGTACTTAAAAAAAAAAAAAGACAAAAAAAAAACACATTACATTGTATAAGCAGCCATGGCGTATAAGCTGCAGGAGTTAAAATTCAGCTTTTAAACACGTATAAGCTGCCGCTGCTTATCTACCCGAAAATACGATATGTGTAACCATAGGCGGCTCGTACAGGGGGGCGACTGCCCCCTTACTTTTTCAGAATGAAAAACTAATGATCGATTGAAATTCTTTTTTACCTAGTAGACTGATTTATTTTACAAAAGTAAAAAATGCTAACTCTAAAAAATTTACCTTTTTCAGGTTATTTCATAAGAATAAAACATAGAATCGAAAGGCAGATGTCTACGTTGGCCATCCGTCTTAACTTTTGAGGACATATATCTCGGTTTTTTAATTGGTCATTTAATCATTAGGGTTAAAACCCAATAATATAACAAAATTTTTTAAAAAACTTCAGAGGTGCTGCTTCTTGCCCCCGACACCTGCATGTTTCTTTTGATTCCCTCCCCCCCCCCCACACTTTTTTGGAGCACCAACCGCCTATGTGTGTAACTGTAAAGGATAATTTCGGGCAGTGGTAGCCCGATCGGTAAGGCGTCGGACTCGTGAACAGAGGAACCCGGGTTCGATCCGCAGCCGATCAAAGATCCACCGTCTTGATTAATGGTGGCTGGGGGACGTTAAATATGTCGTGGTCACAAAGTCCTCCAAGTGGAACGATACCTCTGGGGGTGCTGGGCCAAGGGGGTCTGGTTCAAAAAGAACAGAGCTCTCTTCAGGGTCCTATCCCGGTTAAACCACGAGCTGTGGTAGGTACGGGGGACCCTGGAGTGTGTAAAAAAAAAGGATAATTTCTGCTGAATAATTCAAAGCATAAGGCTAGAAATTAGTTATGAATGGTACAAAAAAGAAGTTAAATATAAGAAAGCAACAAAAACAATGATATTCCATTTACCATGTCATATTCTTCTGGATCAGCAACCATAGCTTTCATTCTGTAACGACTGGCTTCTTTAGCCAAACGTGCAGCAAACTCTTCTGCAGTTCCCGTTTGTGAACCATAGAAAACAACGATATTTCGGCCCTATAAAAGCAGATCATTTGAATTCATGAGCGATCATTCAAAGAGTAAAAATTTACCCTAAAAAATTATTTAAGTAGGAGATGAAATAATTCAAAACTTACAGTAGCTTTCATCTTTGATATAAAACTTGAATCTGATAATTCAACACTATCCATTCGACTAAAGACAGAAAAAACATATTTAAGAGAGTAATTTTACTGCAGAGAAACATAAAATCTGTACCTCAGAACCAGAATGACATAAGTCAAAAAAATGACGACTTTCACTTTATTACTGCATTGCATGTAGGAACTTATTATGCATCGACCCATGAAAACATTATTCTATAAAAGAAATTCCTTCATAATTATTTAGCAGCATTAAAAGTTCTATCCTTTGCAGCATCTGACAATGGTCTTTGCCCCCTCCTGAACCGTTACTAAAATGTACTTACGATAGTCTGCTTCTGAGGTACAGAAATTATTTGACTTTTTTAATGCAGTGATTATTAACTGCATTAGAAATGTATTAAATACTTTTAGGAGATGAATTTTTTTGGAGTAGTCAATTCACGTATGTTCAAAATTACAAAAAAAGAGAAAAGTTAAATAAGGAAAAAGAATAAAAATGGATTATAAAAAAAAAAAAAAAAAAGGCTCATTTAAACATGGGAAGTCATTAAGAAATATCAATTCATGTTTGTATAGGCTAATTTTTATTATAACATTTTTTTTTTTTTGCTTTCAAGCTTCATGTTCTATAGTTTACTTGAAAGCAAACATTTAATTCAAGAAATTCTACAAAACTTTCAACAGTTTATGATTTTTTAAAGTATTTAAAGCTCTTTAGTTTCCTTTAAGAATTTAATCACATCAAGAGTCAATTGCAGAGCAAACTACGTTCTACTCCACTCAAATAACTGCATCAAAGCAGTTAATTCCTATTCCAGGCTGATGAGTGCCAGTAAGCACAAAACTGTAGTCCTTGGATGGAATAACTGAGTTGGCAGTGTATTGTATATAACTATCTACTTATATTAAAAACTGAGTATCTTTCTAACTATCTTTCTTTCTATCTATGTCACGCTTCTTTCTCCTGAACGCCACTGAACTGAAAGTCGAACCAGTTACCGATAGATAGGTAATTTTTCAGGTTTCATTAGTTTCAATCTATATAATTATACGATTTTAATTAGTGAAGATATCAATTAATAAGTAGTCAAGTTTAAAGCGATTAAGCCTAATAAATGATTAAATATGAAATCTATTTTTGCAAAACATGGTTGCTATGTAACAGTAATAACAATGATAATTTTGAGTGAAGGCTTAACTAAATCAAACACGAAACTCATAGTATTTTTATCGCTAGCTTCTTGTAATATTTTGAAACATTCATTTGTTGAAAAGCCATCTACTTACCGTAAAATCCCGAAAGTAACCCCCCCATCGATTATAACCCCCTTCCCCTTTTTTTGGAAAAAAGTGAAATTTCTCTCATTCTGAATATACTGTATAAAAAATCTCGATTATAACCCCCCCACCTGAAATTTATCAGTTTAGTTTTGAAAATAGGGGGGGTTATTTTCAGGATTTTACAGTATATAAAAAACTGAGTATCTATGTCTGCTTTTTTCCTTTGAGCGAGCTGAACTTACTGAAACTTTCCTCACCATCCTGAAGGTGCGTAGCATCTCAATAATTCGAATGATTTTTTATATAGGAAAAAAGTAAAGGCGTGAAGCGCCTGTTAGTGAGCCGCCTTGGTGGGGAGTAGTTTCTTGAAAATTTCCTCACTACTTTCAGGACACGAAGTGCCCGTGCAACGCCGGGCCACGTGCGTGGTATGTCTTGAAATCGAATGAACATTAAATTCTATCAAATAATATAACTTCAGAATGAGGTAAAAGTTACAGAGGGAGGACGTTATGCATCAACATGCCGCAGGAAGCTAATCTAGCTGCTCTGGCAGCTAGTCTAGGTTTTAAATTTTGATCATGAATGCATTTTTAAATCAAAAGGCGTAGATGTGTTATGGCCAAACAGATAAATGGCCGAATCAATCAGCAGACATGTGACAAAAATAGAATGAAAAATACTGAAATTACGTTGCTGTGTGAGCAAATACAAAATTGTTGATATATGATACAACACCTACAAGTTCAAACATGGGCTTTTGGTTCTATATAGCCAACTATTTTAATTGGATGCATGAAATTAATTGGATGTTAAATTTAACTTGTGATGCCCATTGTTTTTGTTTTGCGTTCAGTATTTGCTATTTCAAAAAATACTGAATTCAGTAAAAATACTGAAAAATCACACGTCTGAATCAGTAAACATAAGCTTCTTTCATTTTCCATTTCAGAATTCTGTATTTAAACAAATTAAATTTGAATTATAGAAAAAAAAAAAAAGAAATGAATTTAGAATTCAAATCAGAGGTTACACATTTTTGTAGAATTGTATTTTCAAGCATGAAAAAAGAAAAAAAGAAAGCTAAGAAAAATACAAATGAAAATAAACAGGAGATGCTATTGGTGAAATATAATGCTTCATTAGAGTACATTGAAACTCAAACTCATTACTATAAAATCATAAAATTGGCGACACTTCCTGTACTTGGGGCAAATCTAACCTGGTAGTATGATTACAATCTGCATAGCCTTTACAATGCTGCCAGGTTATGTTTGCTGCAGATATAAAGAAATCAAATAATAATAGGAAAATTAAGTGGGTAGCTTCATTAAAAATAAACTGTTTGCATACAAGTCAAATTCCACCAAATATTAGTTTAAAATTTGACTGCTAATAAGCATTATAATAGCATTATCACATTGAGTTCGCAGACACTCCCATAACATTTCTACCAATGAGGTTCAGAAAGTAAACATTGACTTTGAACTTTATTTTGTTGCAAAACTAACTTGGTTCTTTAAAAACTAACCTAAAAGTGGTTGCCAGGAATTGAAACAAACTAGAATTATTTTGTACCACACAATTATTCTGTCATTACACTACTTTAAGATGGAAAAAGATAAAAATGCATTGAATTATTAACTACAAAACAAGCAGCAATGACTAATTGTAGTAGTCCCGACCACTGATTCTAGCTAACATTAAATTTCAGAGGACTCTTGAATGAATTCGCTACAAATATTGAATTTTCAATAAGTTTTTAATGCAGTATTCTTTCCAATGAAATTTTTATTTCAAATCAGATTATCTCAAATGTATAAATTTCAATTTGATTGACAGAATAAATATAATGATTGGTTCCTACTACAAAAGATATACTCAAAAAAGTAGCTTTAGTAACATTTAGAACAAACATAATGGTCAAAATAGCTTTTATTAAAATAGCTAAAAAATATTGAAAAAATACTGTTAGATTTAATTATGTTCTCAATAGACAAAATGAATCTTCTTACATTTGTTCTCTGCTTTAAAAAAAAAAAAAATTAAATCTAAAATAATAGTTATGGAGAAACAAAGAAAGGGGGGGGGGACAGAGAGCATAGTACTGTCTTTTTTTATTCATGAATTTTCTGGAAATTTTAATTCAAAAAATTGAGCTTCTTTTCATTTCCGCAATACAGGCATTTTCTTCAGAAATGCTAAATTTAAATTACAAGAGCACACAGAATATACTTCACCATTCATTTAACAGAACTTTTTTACAATGATTTAAAAACAATTGAATTGCATACTCTAACTGGAAGGATCGTGTTTCTGTCTTCTTTTTCCTGAAGAAAATCCAATAAATAGCCAGCCCACATAGTCCAGCAAGAATTACTACATCGACAAGACCAAACATCTGCTCAGCGATCAGACTTTCTTCTGTAGTTTGGTTTGTGGAATCACTTTTTTGTGGTTCAACTGTCATTTTGTGCTAAAAGAAAATTGAAGATAAGTTATACTATTTCTCAAAAAAAAAACCACAAATTCAAATACAGTCGTCCCTGCTTAATCGGGTAACGGATAAACGAATACCCCGCTTATATACGAATAAAACATTCCGGGACCGAAAGTATGTATTAAAGTACAGTTTATAAAAGCAAGCAAAGATGCCCATCAATGAAACGCTGAAAATTTTAAAATTTGTACCTCTCTACTAAAAATTACGCATTATGGGAAATAATTACCTTGTTAAAAAAACTAAAAATACGGTTCACAGCAGTCAGAATTTTCTCCTGGTGGTAGTGTACATGCCAATATATGTACTTGGTCACATGGCTTTAACCCCTTCCTTCTCGCTCCCGTGAAAATGACGGGGTGAAGTTTCGTCCTCTATTTCTCGCGCCCGTGATATTTCCAGGCTGAAGTGTTCAAAAATAATGCGCGAAAAATAATACAACAATCTATTTCTTATGCCCGGAATCATGTTTCATTTCTCAATATGTACACCAGATAGCTGCACTAGTCTATTTGCAACATTTTTAGAGATAGTTAATGTTTTTAGAGATAGTAACTCGGTACTATTGTCCTGATTGTGATGTTGCGCATGCTTTGAAATTTATCACACAAGAAAAAAATTACTAGTATTTATTTAAATTATGCGTAAATGCAATAAAATTCTCTTTGAATGTTTCAATCACATATTTTTTATTTTCCCTTTGTTGGAAAACAAACATTCAGTCATAATAACCCTGAATGTTGGCTTTCCCGTTTTTTTAATTTTTTTTTTAATTTCAAGCTAAAAATTAACTTAAAAATTAAAAGTGAATGCAAATATTGTATATACACTCAGTTTTATATAATTTTCTTGAATAAAAAATTATAGGCACTTTTATGACCATTTTCTTCAAAATTATGCGAGCGTTAAGGGGTTAAACCAAGATTTCTATCAGCACCAAAACCCTCTAACCTGTTCTTTGCTACACCCTGGCACCAGTGAAGAATTTAAATCTTGGCATCATGATGACGCGTTGAATAAGTTCCTAGGCATCAAAATTAATAACCTAGGTGCCATTCTTAACGAATCAAACACATATGTATTTGAACATTTAAAAGAATACATTAATTAAAAATGTTGAACATGCTGATAGTGTATTCAAAAAGATATGTGAAATATACACAAGAAAATGATTCTTTAATGACAAAATTACTTTTATTTCTTAATTACTTTGACTAATTTATCCTTTGGATCACATTCACAATGAGTTTGGGGGGGGGGGAAGCTTCAATGTAATTCAAAATTTTTGGCATCAAAATTGGCGCCTAGTTGACAACCTTGAAGTCTAGGGGTAAAACCAAAATTTTGGGTGCAAAATACAACTATCAACCACTTATTTCAAACACTGCCCTGCACATAGCAAACTAAATTTTTTGCCATATTGCCAAAAAATAAAATGACACCAACTGTCCCTCCGATATATTTTTAAAATTTAAATCCAGAAAAAACTATAATTTGAAATATATTTCTGAAAAAAATTAATTAAACATGCAAATCATAGACAAAATGCAGTCTTTGTATTTGCTATTATTCAGCCTTGCACTTAACAACATAATTCGGAAGCAGAAATAAACACAATCTCTCTGCTCAAAGGTCAAGATAATAGCATGCCAATATCTCACAAAGCACAGTGCACGAATACAATCATTCTAAAGAAATAAAACATTGCACCACTACTAGCCAGGATTGTTGATAGACCTACTATACATTATCAACAAGTCTGTCCTTTAAACTATTTGAGGACTGGCTCTATAAAATTTAATCTATATGTCAAAGGGGGGAGAAACTTACTATAATATATCTTCTAGAACTTTAAATATTAATTCTTCTTCAAAAGAATATTCGTCCAGCAAAATATCTTTTATTTTACACTCTACTCAGATCATTCTAGGACAAAGGAGTTAAGTTTCAAGGCCAAGCTTGTTAAATTTTTACATAATGAAAAAGATGCTTTTGCGAACAATTTTGTGAATAAACACTAAAAGAAGGTTCATTGAAAATATAATAAGGTGCAGAATCCTCATAAATATTTTTGAAAGAGATACTATATTAAGAGGTTAAGTCTTAGTCTTAAGGAAAAAGAGGGGCATTTAACACCTGAACCAGCACCTGCAATTTGGATGGTTTATTGGTTTTAGATGCTTGGGTGAACCCAAGCAGATGGGACCCCATGGACATTTATTAAACATCAAAACATCACATTACAGAACATTGCAAAAAAAAAAACGGTGGGGGCGGGATGATTTTTACTTAACACAATGACAATAACCTCTAAAAGAAAACAATTACAGATTTATTTCACACAATATTAATAGTTCACTTTTATGTTTTTATGTGAATAAAGCCTCAGTAGGAAATTTAAAAATTTGGATCCATTTTTTATTTTTCTTTACAAGAAGTTTTGAGTTATATTTTTGTTATTTTGCATTAAAAGAAAGATTTCAACAGTTAACAATGCTTTTGTGCATATTTATGTCAGTTTTATAATTTTAAACATTCACAAAGATTAACTTTTAATTTTATACTCGCTATCTCTAATTTGCAGGCAAGACAGATGTATGAATAATTAATTGATCAACATGAGGTGTTTTCAAAAACACAAGTAATTTTAAGCTGGATGAGAATATATACTCTCATTTTGTGAAATTTACAATTGATATTTGCTATAATTTCAAGCTGAAGGACATGATACAACAGTGAAGATACCGATCGCTAAAGCGAATAGCTATATAATTTAGATGTTTTATGTTATCACATGTTACAACAAATTGTGGGAAGTATTTATTCGGCTAATAAAAGTAACACTTCAACCAAAATATAAGTTTCAAGCCTTAATTAAACAATATTTTCTGAAGAGAAATGTATCGCAACGAAAAAACAAATATTGCCTTCGCTCATGTTGAAATAAATTTATTTGTCACTTTACTTGCAAAAAGAGGGAAAAAAATATTAATAAATTTAACAAAATGGAAAAATCAAGATTGACCGTGAAAGCATTTTTAATCCCCCTTATTTCCTGGTACACCAAAACTGCATGTAATCACGTTTTTTTTTTCTTTCCAGGTTAACGGTAAAGACTCGTGACAGATAAATGTGTATACATCAGATTTAGAGTTAATACTTACATTTTTGAAATCCTTTTGTTAAGTAGTGAGCAGTAAATTTTATAAGGTGTTTAATTTGTTCATTCGTAACACGTCAAGATTAGCACAATATTATGCAATGATTTTGATTAGCGAATTTTGCTCCGTCGCACGAAATATCCGTACGACTTCACAACAACAGCTGAAGAGGAGGAGAGGAGAGTACATTTTCAAAGATCTGTTATTTGACGATTGCAGCGACATCTAGAAAGCAAGATAGTATCCGATAACGTGCGTATCACAGTCCCAAAAGCATATTTTAAAGTTATCTTTAATGACGTTGGATAAAGAAGTAGGAAAAGAGGTTCCCAGACACAAAATGTTTGAAATTTAATTCCGCAAAACATCACTGTAGTATTCTGTTTGGCCAGAGCAGGCGACATGTGACAGCTTCATCAAAAGCAAGTAGGGAGCCCAGCCCTCGAAAAAGTCCGCCCACTTTACAAGTTTTATTTGTTTTATTATGAGAGGGACAGGAGGGGTGACAAAACTGCTAAAGAGACAGCCTTGGCTCTTGTTGGCCCTGTGTTTGAATAAGATAGGGGAGAAAGAGCTGGAAAGCTGCCAAAGGTTAGAAAAATTCCTCCGGAGGCGCTTCGAAGTTAATATCCTAAAAATGCATTTTTATAAAATATAAGTACAAATGTGACGATCAGCAACAGGCTCTGGGCCCAACAGTGCTGGTCTTAGTCCCAACAGGGCTGGTCCTAGTCAAATTATAAACCCCAATAAAGATCAATGGCCGTCTTAAAACTAACTATCTTTAGTAAAATTAGCGAGAAACGTGGGGGGAGGGGGAGCATTCCAATTATTTTTTCTGAAAATGAAGGCCTAAAAATGTAATATTGAGCTTCCTTTTTCCTTGTCGAGGGATTCATTCATCCTGGCGAATGAGTAAAAACGCAAGGAAACAAAAATAGTCATGCAAAACGCATTCATTAAAATTATGAAAATGCAACTGAACCGAAAAATAGTAAACAACGAAATAAATTAAAATTGTATCAATAAAAGAAAGGTAAAAGAAACAAATTTGCAACGAAAAATTGGTTAAAACAAATATATTTGCTCAATTTTACGAATTATCTGTCAGGAATAAGTTATATTTAAATGAGAAAAGTTGAAAAGATTCAAAAGTAAATTTTGAAGAAAAGAAAAAATTATATCTAGCAAGGGTCGTCCCTATTCCAGAAAAAATAAAGTGCTAAACATTAAAAGTTTTGACAGAGTTTTTATTTCGCAAAACTTTAGGTTCTAATTGGGGGTTTAAATTTTGTTAATTTACTTCCATACATTAAAAAAGTTCTAATTCTTTGCTTTTAGCACTAATGGAGCATATTAAAACTAATCAATACAATGAAGTCTCATCTGTACATCATTCAATTAACCAAAACGCCCAGATAAATAGAGTATATTTTGTTTACTCCTTATTGTATTTATCCCATCCTCCCCCCCCCCCTCGCTCTCTCTCTCAAAAAAAAAAAAAAGAAAGAAAGCTAGCCGAAAAATTTCCGAACATATTTTTCTCCCTTAAAAAACGGTTAGAGAGAGAGAGAATTTAAAAAAGATTTTTAAAGCAAAAACACACAATTAAAAAAAAACATTTCATCGAAAAGTAAAGCGATCTTGCAAGAAATGTGTAAAATTTCCGTGCCAAAAATGCATCTGTTTCGTTTTTCTTTTATTCGAATATTTTCCTTGCAAGGCATGATTCTGGAAAATATGAAATTTAGTTTTGAACTGCTAGGGATCGAGATCCTTACTCTTTTCCTAAAGCATCTACACATTGTTTCAATTCCATAATGCTTTTACTTTCTGTTTTTGCTATGGTTGGAATATTTTTTGTAATTTTTATTTAAATTTCACTCCAAGCTATATATACACTGGTGGTCAAAATTATAAGGACAAAGGGAAAATCACCAAATATTGGCTACCGTTGCCTGGAACATTAAGCAAATTTTATGGCAGGAAACTATCGGTAAATGAGGAATATTTTAATCAGTTGTTTGTTGTAATATATGGGAAACTCGTATTCAAAAAATGCATTTGGGATTTAGTCAGCTCCCCCCCTCCCCCCATTTGGACAAAATTATAAGGACAACTATATTTTTGTATTCTGAAACGCAAAATTTGCATGCTTTTTGCTCTGCACAAGGCACTGCTTAACGATATAAATAAATGCTTAGTACGTGATTGGTATCATCGCATTCTATTTTTGAAGTTATGCCACTAGGCCAGGGCTTCCCAAACTGTGGTCCGCGGACCTCTTAGGGGTCCGCCGAACTTTAGTCGGGGGTCCGCGGTGAATCACGAAAAAAAAAGGGGGTTTCAAAGCTTTAAAATTACTTTTTTGCTTTTGAAAACCAGAGTTTTCCTTTTCGAAGTATGCAGTTGCCCTTTATGCCATACTCAATATTTTGAGACAGGTTGCTGCAAGATCATGCGGTCAAACCGTTTTCTGCTCTGACAAAATCGTACTGTCTGTCATCATGTTTATATGAATATTTGATAGACATGTCAATATGAATATTTGATTGACATGTTAATATGGGTATTTGATTGACATAACTTCAGGCTAAGCCTTGGAAACTACCTTCCAAGATACTTTTAAGACCTCAATTTCAAGAACTTTCCCGGAGACGGTCCCCGAAACGTCACTCCCACATGAATTCACCGTTGATCGTATGGATTAGTGATCTTACAACTATATAATTTCGAAAAATTTCGGGGGAACAGTTACTGACCTCCACTTTCCTTAATATCATCAGGGTTAGTCTACGTTTGAAATTGTAAATTTTAATTTTTAAAAATATCCGGGGATCTTTCCTTGCACCCTTTCGTTACCCAAATGGCAGATTCCTACGTTTATAACGCTTCCATTTCTAAAAAATTTGTGGAGCGCACGAATATCCCTCTTTCCTAACATAACCAAACTCTAAAAGTGCGTTTGAAAAGCTATAATTTAGCAAATTGCAAGAAATTATTCATTGAAACTTCATTAAAAATAAAATAATAAAAAATCCGGCAGATTATCCCCATACCTCATTTAATCTAATTGTTAACGGAAATCTCTTTCAAAAGAGAATTTTTAAAGCAAGGATTTTAAAAAATCGCCCGATGTGCTGTCTTGGACCTATTGCATCTCCTAGTATGTCTAAAAAAAGGCCTACGGGCGCGTTTTTAAGGCTTAAAATTTTAAAATTTTCTGCTATAACATCGCTACAAATCGTATAAAATTGCGTTTTTTTTTTTTTTTTTTTTTTTTTTTTTTTTTTAAGGTACAGTATGCAAAAATTTATGCACTTGAACTAGGTTCATATTACAAATGTAAAAGTGCAGTTTAACTTACGGTCTTTGTTACGAAAGATATATTAGTAAATATGAACTTTTTTTTTACTGACAAAAGATAAATTTGAATATTTATGACTGTAAAATTGAGATTAGGAGCAAAATGCGCCATAATTTGTTCTCTTCCACTAAAGTAACCGTCAAGAAATGTAGCCCAGGTCTGGTTTAAGTTAAATTTTCAACTTCATTTACTTTGAGGGGAGGGGGGGGACAAACAGGGGAGGGGAGGACAAACAATGTTCACATTTGGTTGAGAAAACATGAATCTCCCACTGGAGGAAAATCCTACATATGCTACTAGTTGATTTATTTAAAGTTCAATTCACTACGAACAAAAATTATTTTTGCACTTTCTCTAACGACAGGGGTCCGCTCCGAACTTTAATTCATGAAAGGGGTCCGCTGCTTAAAAAGTTTGGGAAGCCCTGCACTAGGCTAAACTTTCGGAGTTTGAGAAATAAAAAGTGGTTGCGCTTAAAACTTCAGGACTAAACTGCACGTCAAATAGCAACGAATCTGAATAGATCGAAAACGGTTATTTATAATTTCCTTAAAAATCCCGGTAAATATGGAGAGCACAGGCGCATAGGTAGGCCAGCTTCTGTTTCTGATCGTGGAAAAAGAAGAACAATAAGGCCAGATTGCTCAACAAAAAAACAAAGACAGAAATTAAAAGGAATTAAACTGATACGACAGAAATTCTTACGACAGCTTCTTACAAAAGTTCAAAAGAGATTGGGTGTGCAGTTCGCCAAAAAATACAGCTTTATGGGTAGGAAATGGGATGTAGTGGTCTTTCCAGACGAGAAAACGTGTAAATTAGATGGACCAGATGTTTTTCACTATTTCTAGCATTCTCCCCGTAAATGAAAAGAAAATTTTTTAAAGCGTATATTTGGAGGTGGTTCATTGACGATGTGGGGAGGTTTTGCATAAGATAGAACTGCTTCCATAATTTTTGTGGAAGACAGAATGAATTCTGAGAGCTATATTGATATAGTGGGAAATAATCTTGTACCGAATGGACCGTTAATTACGAGCGGAGACCAATTTTTTCAGCAGGATAATGCTTCGCTGCATGTTTCTCAAACTTCAAAATCTTGGTTTGAGGCTAATTTTGTAAAACTACTTGACTGACTGGCCAGAAGCTACGATCTAAATCTTGCGGAAAGGCCGACGCATCAAGCTTAAGTTTGACCACTTTGGATCCAATTCATTACTTTTACTTTCACTTTTTCATTAGGGTTAGCAGAGAAAAATTTCAGACATTGCCAAGCTTTGCCAAATTCACGTACCGCTAATAATTGCTCACATTGAAAATTTACCAAAACACGATAACTTGCCAGAAAAGACAACCATTTATCAACCGCCAGAAAAGATATAACACGAGCTGGATCCAAAGTGGTGAAACTTAATATTGATGCTTCGGCTCGTCTATGGGCCATTTCACAGTATTTTGTCCAAAAAGTGTCCGCAACAAAACTCATTGGGTATAATTTTTTGCAATAGATATCTGAAGTTAAATGCTTAAATTATGAGAATATGTTGATTGTTTTGAATTTGTTCGGATATTTATAGAGATATTCAGTATTTAATCTGAAAATTGGCAAAAGTCATGTTGCGGACTCTACAGCTAAAAATTTCATAAAATCTTCCATATATGACAAATGAACCATTTTACAATCAATTTTTTGCTTGAAATGGGAAAATAGAAAGAGCATGTAGTCACTTATATACTTTTTCAGTTTCAAATATAAACTTTTGTTTGTGTTTGGGATTCAGAAATATGTACCTGTAGAGTCCAGCACAGAAAAACATAAAAAAGTTTTGTTTTTGCGGCTCTTAATAAACACAGCTCAATAATTATGTTTATTTTCTAATTTTATATACCATTCAACATAATTATGCAAAAAAATTGCATATAAATCTTTAAAAAATTATATTAATGGCAGTTTAAAAAGTGTGCTGGACTCTACAAAAACGTGCTGGACACTTAACTTGAGCTATTTATTTATTTGAATGTTTGTGTGTGTTTTCACTTTCTTTTTGCTTTTATTTATCATTAGTTTTTTGGGGTGGGGGGGAGCAGAATGTCAAGCAGAGATATAACTAATGTGAGGACACTCCGCAAACTAGGAAAATGTACCACTTTAGAATTCATGAACAAAAAGTGATATGCAGTGTTAACTCCGCATATGCTGACTCGAAACAAGTTGACATGTCTTTACTAAATAAGGAGCTGAATCAATATAAAATCACTTTATCACACCACAAGCAGTCTCTTCAAAGAGGTGAATGGATTGCTGTCATATTTAATGACCAATGGTGGACAGGAGAAATAGCTAATGAAGATTTAAAGAAATCTATTGAAGTTAAATTTGTGTTTCAGCCGGTAGGTAGCAACAAATTCAAACAAAACAAGAAAAGGAAACAATTCCTGCCGCAGGATACTTTATGAAACTTCCAGGAGATCCAGCACCCATCGACTCTGGTAAATTTTTTGCTTACAATAAAGAAATAGCAAACAGTATTTCTTCTCTTATTGAAAGACTTCAATTCTTTTCTTGTAAAAAGATTATTTCTAAATCTTTAAGAACTTGTTTTTTCTTGTAAAACAAATGCCAATCTAAAAATCTTTCATTATTTTTTCCTAGTAAAAGCAATTTTAATTAAAAGTGTTATGGCAAAAGTCAATTGGTACATTTTGTAGAGTCCGCAACGCAAGGCATTTTACGGTGTATGTGAAGTTTTTTTCCTATATTTTTTCAATTTTTCATTTTAAAACTTAAATTTTTGTACTCCAAGCATCTATAGTGTATCAGTGTTTAAAAAAAACCAGCATTGATAATATGGGATAAATAGATTCAGAGGGATTATCACTTAATCTTGATCATTTTTTTGTTGTACTTTTGTGTGTAGAGTCCGCAACACAACACTTTTTTTGCCATAACTAATTAATTTACTGTTGAATTAGCACTTCCTTTTATTTTGAGTTTGTGTTTTGGTAGTACTTCTACACTAGCAAAAAAGAATTAACTTTTAGATTTTTGTATTGTAAATATTGATGTTTGAACTTTGTGAAATGTAGAGTCCGCAACATCCAAATACTTCACTTCACACTCTCCAGGGTCCCCCGTACCTACCACAGCTTCGTGGTTTAACCGGGATAGGGCCCTGAAGAGCGCTCTGTTCTTAATTTTGAACCAGAACCTAAGGTCGAGCAAACCCTAGGGCCCAGCACCCCCAGAGGTATCGTTTCACTTGGAGGACTTTGTGACCACGACATTTTTAACGCCTCCCAGCCACCATTAATCAAGGCGGTGGATCTTTGATCGGCTGGGTTTCGAACCCGGGTCCCTCCGGACACGAGTCCGATGCCTTACCGATCGGGCCACCACGGCCCCAACATCCAAATACTGTGAAATGGCCCCTATATAGGGGCCTTATGGTGTTCTAGCCCATGAAATTTACAAAAATAGCATCCAATATCAAAATAAGCAGAAACTTATGACATCTATCGAAAAGCTTGGAAAAAAAAAAAAAAAAGTTCAAAACTATTCTGAAGGTACTGTTAAACTCCATGACAGCAAGATTGATAAATGTGGTTGAAAAGAAGGCTAAAATTATTAATTATTAGCAGGTGTGAGGTCGAAACATTAATTGACCTTACAATTGTGTCCAAGTTTTAAAATGAAAATTTTTATTAATCATGAAAAAAATCATTCATGTTTTTTTTGCAAATGTTACATATTCCACAATGTTTTCAGCATAAAAAAGCATTTGATGTTTTAATTTCATTCGATTCAGTTCAGAAACAATTTTTTTCTGCACAATTTTCAGTTGTCCTTATAATTTTGACCACCAGTGTATAAAAATGGATGTATGTATGTTTGTTCCTTATACAAATCACAGTATTTATCGGATTTTCATCAAACTTGGCACAGAGGTTCCTTGATGCACTAGAATTCACATAGGCGGGGTTTTGAAAATTTATAAAATCCAAAAAGCTCAAAATTCAAATTTTTTGTCTCATTTTCCTTCAATTTCGAATATAGAGTAATAGAGATAAGGCTTTAAGCGTACAAATTGATAAAATTTACCACATTTAAATATGAGTATTTTCCAACAAAGATTACGATTATCAATGAATTATCAATTTAAGACTCACCTATTTAATTTCAGCATGTATGCTAAAGCTGCCCATGTGGATATAGAATTCATTCAAGTAATTATTTTAGAGCTATGTTGTATTAATGAGCACCCGGGCAACGCTGGGTAATAAGCTAGTACGTTTAATATAATGTAAACTACCACATTTAACAGTAGTTTGCTGAACAAAAACTTTTCAGCCTTGCACTTGTTCTGCAATAGCATTTAATTCAAATCAACCGTATTCAATTGAATGCAACCGGAAGATCTTTTAAAATCATTTTCCTATAATGACCTAAAATATCAACTTCTGAAATCGCGCTAATTGGAAGAAAACATTCTGAAAAGGGGAAATAAATGAAAAGACGGAGTAGATGTTAGTGCCAAAAAAAAAAAAAAAAAATAGGTTCTTTGTTCTGGCGTCTTTTATACGTTAAAATAATCGTTGATTATCGCAGGTATTGCAGCTGAACGAGTAGTTCGTTTTATCCCATATTTTAATTTAATTTATAATTAATGGTTTACACCTCAAAGTGGTCGTTTTAGACGAGTTTTGGCATCTCAGGGACAGCCTTAAAATTTGTATTCAGTGTACGAATCCCCCCTCCCCCAACAAAAACGTACACTCATTATTCTCTTCATTTTTCACTTCTGAATAATATATATATTTTTTTAAATCATGATTTTGTGTTTTAATAAAGTCTTAAAAGACAAAATCTGGGGCGGTGGGCACTGCCCCCCCCCTGCACCCTCCCCTCATAAACACGGCAATGCATCTGTTGGAATGGCAAGAAGAGGAGATGGTGTTTGGGGACTTTTGTCTACGGAATATATTTCGAAATTTAATCCTAAAACTCAACTATAAAAATTTTTTGAAGTTATTATGGCAAGAATGTAGTTCAATAACAATCTCCTCCGGAAAAATGTCAAAATTGAAGGTCAAAAGGGCCATCATAATTTGGTAAACTGTATGCCGAGGCGCACACTTTGCAAAATATGTATTTCATAACAATTAGTATTTTGGTACATCTTGTGCAGAAAATAATCCCAGTAGCTAATAAACATGTAAAGAAAACCCCAAGCAAATTAAATTAACATATAAATAAGTAGCATACCAGAGAACAGTAAATAAATATGTATACAAAAAAGAGTTGAGTTTCTTACCAATGATTTAATTGATCAAAATTCTTTTGCAAATGTTGGACAAAAAAGTTATCTTTTGAGGTTGCGAAATTTGGTACAGTTGGGTATAAAAAGGACTTTAAAATGCAATTTAAAAATGCGTCTCGTGTCCAGTTATTAATCCACAGCACAATTCGAGTTAATATAGAGCTTAAATATGACTTTCTGCACGAAGTAATATCACTTACACGAGCCGTCGTAGCCAAATATTTGATACGAATTTCACGAATAGTGATAAAACAGAGTAACCAAAAGTAACTTCTGCATCGAAACAATGTTTTGCGCGATGACGTCGATTTTAGAGTAACAGCGCCATTATCTCGCAAAATGCCCGATAAAAATTTTTCATTTACGAATTGCAGTTGATAAAATTTATCAACGATGCAACTTTTTTTTTCTTCTCCTGTTTTTAATCAGAAAACAGCTATCGTGTTCTATAATGTGCTAAGGGTTTTTTAAGTTGATTACAAGAACAATTTTTATTAATAGGCAATTCAACGGTAACAGCCGTTTCAATTGTGGTACTAAACATCCCCTACAAAGGTTCCAAATGTATTAAATCCCTGTTTCATTGTATGAAAGTTTTTAGGAACATAGATTCTACTTCTATGAAATACAAATAAATTTTAAAGAATTCCAGAAACAATATTTTTTTTTTGCTCAGTTACCAGGGGCACCACGAACTAAAACTTTTGGGTGGAGAAAAATTCTCAATTTGCCAATGGAAAAAAAAGGATTTTTACCATTGATAAAATACGAGCAGATACAAATATCATACGTGCATGACAACTAATGAGAAGGAAGATCAATGATCGTTAAACATAATTTAAAACATTAAAAAGAGATCAAAATCTCAATATTGCAATATTGTCTCCAAATTTACCAAATCGTCAGCAAAATTTGTCGAATAAGGATTTTTTGGGAGATCACAGTGACCTCCTGTGACTTTTCATTGGGGCTCCCCCAAGGACGGATCTGGAAATGTTTCAAGGGGAGGGGAGATTGACTTTATTACGTATCTTTTACATACATCTTGGTTAACAAATGTTGACCTTATACTACATTGCAACGTTTCTTGACAACAACATCGTGACGTCAGCGTGACGTTTGCGTGACGTTAGCCTATGAAAAATGAGCTAGATAAAACGTCACAGCCTACTTGGCGAATTAGAGGAGATCGCAGACTGCTTGTGAGCTCTTATTGGCTCCGCCCGTAGTGACGTTCAGTGTCAAGTTAAGTTGCAGTCTAGTATAGATGTTTTGGACTTCAATTGCGAAAAGTATCCCCAGGAAAGCCCTATAAACCTCCCTTTTGCAAGGATCGAAGATTGTCTAAAAATGACTTTTCTGAACTTCAATGCTGAAAATTTAACAGCTTTGAGTCTCCCAAGGAAGGATTGATCGCCCCCATAGACCCTCCCTTGTATCCGTCCCTGAGCTAATACACTAAAAAATAGATGTTATTACAGTATAATACAACTCATTTAATAGTAACAAACTCAAAAAATTGCTAATTTTACAGTAATAAATTGTAAAATTGCTAATTTTGCACTAATAAAATGTAAAATTGTTGCTTTACAGCAGTGGTTCTCAACGGGGGCGATACCGCCCCCCGGTGGGCGATGGGAAAATGCTGAGGGGCGGTGAACATATTTTGGGCAGTAGGGGGGCGGTAGGAGGTAAGGGGGCGATGGGTTTATTTTGAAATGTGTTTGCGAGTTGAGCGGAAGAGGGAGGAAATCTTCTTTTCTTACTTCACCAAGGATGGCTATAAAATTTATTTGCTGGGATATCTCAGCCTGAACCCCGATCATTCCTTTACGTTCTCAAAGATCAGTGGCACAGCCTAGGTAAGGGGGGGGGTAGGGGTCATACCCCTCTCCATGAAGCAACAAAATTGTTTGTAGAAACCACATGCAAAGACCTAAAATTGCGTTTTTCCACCATTAATTTCGAAAATCTTCCGTCACCCCCATGAAAAATTTCACTCCATGTAATGTAAAAGATAGCCTTAAAATTCGTCCAATAGCAGTTCAATTTCCAAAAAGTTTTTGATGGTCGGTCCCCACTTTACCAGTACAAAAGTCTAAAATAGTCTAAATTCTGTCCTTATGTATTCCATTTGGAAAATTGTTAGGGGAAGAGCCCTGAACCCCCCCCCCTCTCCGCTCACCTAACTTACATAGCCAAAACTCCTTTCCCTCACATAACCGCACTTAGCTTACAATTTTGTTTTTAGACATTTCTGTTAAAGCGTTCTCAAAACCTTCATTCTCAAACACAGCCTAATGATTTTAAAAAATGATTATGAGAGGGAATCTTGAACTACCAGCCTTCTCTTTCAACAAACGTGACCAAAACGAGTTTAAAATTGCGCTTTTAGGAGGTTAGTCTAAAAAATTCTAGAAGAAAGCCACCAGACTTGGCCGACGTTTTGTGCCGTTAGAGCATCGCCCTAACAGCACCAGAGTACAATGAGAAAAAAAAATTCCGTACAAAACTTCCCAACATCCATTACCATTCCCTCAACAACAACAAAAATAGTTTAAATTTAGATTTTTAAGACGTCAATTTCAGAGAACACCAGAATCAGCTCTGACCCCCTAATATGACTAAAATTAACCTTATTTTTGAATAGTTTGCCTTCAATTTTGAAAAATAATAATAGGAGGGAGCTTTTTTCCCCTCGTTACTCAAAAAGAATTTATCTGAATTGAACTTATCTTAAAATGTATGATCTTGACTTATTTCATTTCTTTTCCTCCAATTAAAACTTGCTAGTCTTTGTAACATCTGAGAAAAATCGAAGGCCCGGCTTTGTTATTGCCCATCCGCAGTAAGTGCAATACCCGTATGTAATAAATGAGGGATTCATATTGCATAGTTCTAAGTAAATAAGAACAACACAGTTCGGGATTGGACCGCTTGGGGGAATTATTTGAAGGCAGTCTATTTTTCGAAATATATCGGTTTTCATATAAAAATGTTGAAAACAAAGTATTTTTATTTCAAACAGTTTTGTTCTTATTTACGTTCAAATTGGGTGACTCATTTAATGGAACCATTTTAGGCACTTGGTTGATTCTTTGACGTAGGTTTTTGGAGCAAAAAAAATTGGCAACTTTTTTAATATTAAGTATAAAAAGCTTTTGAAGAGTAAGTTTTTTTACTCAATAGATATTTTCAACTCTCTATTTGGGAAAAATTATTGAGTTAAACCTGTTAAAAAAACTGCTTTACCTCCTCCCCCTCTTTAGTTTTACGTCCGTACGTAAATGGGGCGTTGAAAACATTTTCAGTTCTAAAGGGGGCGGTAGCTGTAAAAAGGTTGAGAACCACTGCTTTACAGTAACAAACTGTAAAATTGCTAATTTCACTTTATTACTATGCATTTTACAGTTTTGCAGTGTATGAAAGGACATATCTCGTAAATTACGTCCGTTACTGAGCCAAAAAAAAAAAAAAAATAAATAAAATAAAATAAAATAAACTAAAAATAAAATAAAGTTTTTAAAAATAATTTAAAAATATTGTTTCTGGGAATCTTCAATTTTTATTTGCATAACATAGAAGTAAAGTCTTCATGAAGTTCAGGGAATGAAGCAAGTATCTAATATTTGGGGTCTTTTAGGGTGTTTTGTGAAAAAACTGATACTTCCGTTAAAAGGAAATTGACATGCTTCTTGTCAATGAAAATTAGGATTATGGTGTGTAACTGTTTAATTCATTAACTAATCTGTTAAACAGTCAAGATTTCAGGAGAAAAACTGGAAAAGTCGGTGGGATTTCAACATATCGTTCCAATTAGTAATTTAATGAACATTGAAAATTTTTAGAGAGCAGCGCAGCAATTTCATTATAAGTTCGAAAGGGTGCTGCAGTTCACTAAAATATCCACATGGCTTTCTGGATTACGTTCGAATACAATGAAAAATAAGGAAAATTGAAAATAAGGAAAAGAAGAAGACAAAAGAAACACGCACTCACGTGACATAACTAAGTTGTAGAAAGCTAATTTCGATAACAATTTCATTATGTTTTGCATCCTGTCGTCTCGTATGTTAGAAGTGCCTGCTTAAAAGAAGTCAAGAACAAAAACGGGAAAGAGAAACTGTGAAACCTTGAACTATGTGAGTTCATTCTGTTCAACCAAGTATTAATGTGCATTGTAGGTCCATAAGAATAAAGTCTGAGCGAAAAATTGGGGAACATGAAATCAGAAA
>JAXGGA010003174.1:0-107185 GCA_038373865.1 Uloborus plumipes
TGGGAGAATAAAATAGAGATGAGTGGGAAAATGAGTGACTGAATATTATTTAGTGAATTAATGACTAGAAGGATTAAAGGGGAAAAAATACCACGTTGGAAAGTACAAATGCACAGGAATACTGCAGACACATGTTTTGCTGTTACAAGAAATGCCTTTTTCAATTCAAAAATGGGAGTACTGTAATAGCAAAAAAATATCTTTTTATAATGACGAGAAATGTTTTTAAAAACCACAAATATTACAACACGTGTATCAAATTTCAAAAATGACGTATAATTGTTTTGTTAATCTTTAGAGCTATTTATTTTTTGACAGGAAGGAACTTTAGTTAAAATATTGCTAGATATAGTAATATTTTGCTATCTGCTGCTGACTGTAGATATTTATATGTATATTATAGACTGAAAATATATGCTGCAGACTGAAAAATATTTTACCATTCAGTTTATTCCACCACTGGGTAAGAAATCATTAAAAAATTATACTGGTCCTTCGGACCAGTGAACAGGTATTAGACTGGTCTGCAGACAGCATCACTAGTCCGAGTTAAAGTTAATAAGAAAAACTTTCCTTTTTTTTAATTGTTAAAAAAAAAATTGATGGTCCCAAGAACCACTTAACCGCTTGCCTGATTATCCCGAGTTATCTCGGGCTCGTCTGTGTCGCAGATAATTATTATCCCGAGAAAACTCGGGATAAAATAAATGACTTTACGTCTGTAAAATATTAAAAATTCGACTTAAAATCTACATATTTTGTTTTGCTTCGTTTCCTTGTAGTTAGTAATGAAATTTTAAAAAATTATAATTTTTCGCAATTTTTTTCAAAAAAATGTGTAAGGGAAGGGGTTAATATTTTGTCATGGTGCTCTGATGCAAATTTTACTGCCCTGGTAGCAGTTGACCAGCAGTAATTTTGAACCCTGTTCTATTTCTCTGTGTCCCACGTTCCCCTATATGTGTATGAAAGTGTATGTATGTGTATTTGAAGTGATACCTCTCTACTTTAATGCTTTTATCCTGATGATACACATCATTGGTTGTGTCTCCCCCCTTCCAGGACACGGACATGGAGGGGTCAGGCGGGACCATCAAGGCCATCCCCCGGGGTAGCGTCCATAGGATCTGCTCTGGTCAAGTGGTCCTTACTCTGGCTACGGCTGTCAAGGAGCTGGTCGAAAACAGCATCGACGCAGGGGCCGACACCATAGGTAGGTGGTGCCTTTCCTAGGGGTGATTGTGTTCCGGTATTTTACCGGATTTCCGGTATTTTCATGATCAATTCAGGTATTTTCATGTTCGGAAATACCGGAAATAAAATATTTTTAATTATACTTTTGTCTTCCCACCTTAGGTATTTTTTTTATTTTTCGAATTTTTGGTGATTTTTCGATAATTTCTAATAATATTCATCGAACAAAAATGTTAAGATGTCATTCTTTTTTTTTTGACAAAAAACTATTTGAAACTATTCGAATGTACGAAATGTATCTTGTTTGTTCATGAAAGGCAATTTTTTTTTTTATAAAATTAGGTGTGCTTAAATAATAGAGGCCTTGGTGTTTTGAAAAAAGCACCCCCCCCCCCCCACCACTTTTCTCTTCAAAACTTTCAGGTATTTTTTCATGAACTCACAATCACCCCTGCTTTCTATTCTAGGAAATGTTAGGATTATTTTATAACTAGCTACTTGGCCCGGCTCTGCACGGGATCTATCTTGAGGAAAAATGTCCAGTCTCGTGTGTGTCTAAAAGTCCCGATTAAATTAAAGTCAATAGTTTGCTAGAACGCAGTACGAAAAATTAATCAATCGCCAAAAATTTTTTAAATCCGTCCGTTACAGGAAAAGCCTAAAGCAAAAGCAAGAATTTTATTTGTTTATGTTCAAGAAAAAAATGGCAACACCTTTTTCTCATTAATAATTTATTTCACCCTATTTAATTTCTTTCACGCTCGTGCAGACGATTTTTATAAATCCAATTTAAAATGGATATTTCCAAATTTAAAAATGCCCATATCTTTCTTCAGGGTGGAGATATCGATTAGTGGTTTTGAAAACCTTCGGAAGGAAACTTTCCTAACAGGTATTTTTTGCGTTCTTTCGAATGAGACCAAGATCGAGAAGATCCGATAAGTATTTCGCTAGATAGAGCCATTTTGAAGTCCTTTATTCGAAATTCGAACGGATCGGTACTTTTTTCCCGCTCAAAAACCACCCTATGATCCTTCCCGGGTGCCCAAGTATCTCCCTGCCAAATTTCGTCCAGATCCGATGTAAACTGGATTTGTATAAGGTACACACACACATATTCTTTGTTTTATTTAAGTGGTTGTGTAATTATATTATATTTTCGGTTTCTTGTATTATTTGCCGACACTGTATTATATGAGGGTTTTTTTTTGGGTTATTAAATTGTTGCGTTCGGCTCACTCGCGAAAATCAAATCTTTTCTTTTATGTAAGTAGTATTCCACTTAAATCTAATAAATATTAACGTTAAAAATAAGTGGGATAAAAATGTTCATATTGTTTGGTTCACTTATTTCTGAAAGTTCAATATTAAAAATGCAGAACTTAATGAAAATGAGTAGGGTCGATCAAACACTGAATGAACACATTTTTTTTTTTTTTTGAAAAGGTAAGGTTTTGGAAGATTTTTCTTGAAAAAATTGACAGTAGTTCTTTCCATATGCTTCCAGAAAGAGAGCTAGGAAATTCTGTGCTTGTCTGTCCACTGGTCGAGGTGTTCCTTCACTGGATCAGGCCACTTTTTCTACATTTCAACTCCCCCCAGAACCTGATACAGAACCATAAAAGTTGTCTCAAATTTTGACTCTTTATGCCTTAAACTGATTTGTATGAACTTTTATGTTTTTTTTTTTTTTTTTTTTTTTGTTTTTATTAGTTGAAAACATTACTCACATACATGGTGAGTATAAAAAGGTTGACAATCACTAGGGTTTAGGCCCTGGAATGGGTAATAGCCGCGAGGAAACTTCCTGATCACTGACACCGACTGTCGGATGAGTATACTGTATAATTTTCATATTATACTTCTCTGGGCTTCAGGCCTGGAGTTGACTTTTTAATATCTAACATTGAAAACTAAACAGAGATAAATAAAAAAGTCTTAACATCAATAAACATTCTCTTTCTGGCAATCGTAATGGTAGAACATTGCATGATAAATTTTATAAAAAATATATTGCAGTGAATAAAATTAGAAATGAATGAATTTAGGTGAAGGAAATTAGTTCATGAACTAGAAATCCGTGCTCTGTGAATAAATAGTTTCATTATCATTGTTATTTTTTGTTTGTACTTTCCAAACTATTTATCTAACATTCATGTAAATGTTTTCATCCAGAGGTGAAACTGAAAGACCAAGGCAGTGAGTTGGTGGAAGTCATTGACAATGGAAAGGGTGTGAAACCGTGCGATTTCCAAAGCTTGAGTAAGAATTTTTGTTGTATTTACATTCCTCTTTTTATGCTATTTTATTTTCATCTGAAGGTTTTTTTTTTCTTCTTCTATACTTTGACTTGATTTTTATGCTGCTGAATACTACTTTTCATATTTGAGTATCTAGAGCAGGTATTCCCAAAGTGGTCCACAAGGACCCCCAGGGGTCCCTCATAGTTTGCAAGGGGTCCATATAAATGAAACAAAAATTTGGGGGTCCATGAGATACAAATAGGGGTCCAAGAGCCAGGATCATTAGCAAAAAATCTGAACAACAGCCTGCATTAATCGCTACAATTTGTAACAAATGCAATAAACACAATTCGTAATAATACTTAACACTGTACATTATTTGCACAGTTGTATGAAGAAAATGATGAGAACTTCAATAAATTACTTTTTCACTTTGAAGTACACCATCATGTACGCTTCAAAGTACATTGGATGTTAAAAGGATCATGCTTGACAAGGTTTTTATTATTATTATTTTAAAAACTTTTTGGCACTGATATCTTAGTGGGTTATCAATATTTTTGATAATATTGAAAAATCAATATTTTACAGGCAGAGTTTATTGGAATAAGCACTAATGAAGAACTTAAGATAGAGTTTAGGAAAGGATATCAATATTTCTGTCTCCAAAAAGACATATCTATAACTTATTCAACCTTTGGAATATCACAAGAAATTTTCTGTAAGCTTTTATGTCTTCATACGTTGGGCAAACAAATTTCAGTTCAATCACAAATTTTGTTTAAAAAATAAGAAACAGACTGGCAGTCCCCGATCGGAGAGATTTAAAGTTATGTCTCACAAATCTCAAGCCAAATACGAAAGATTTGCTGTTGATACACCAAATTCACCCCTCCCTTTACAAAGTCTTCTTTTTTTTTCTTGTGTTCGCGGTTTAAGAATACTTCAGTTTTATTATTTCAGTGCCTGAATAGTTTTGGAACGACCCTTAGGAAGGGTCCACGAGAAGCTGGAAAAAAGATTGTACATTTCTTATGTCAAAACTGATTTTTAAAGCAAATTAAATTAATTAGTTGGTATTTAGAGAGAGGGCCCTTTTCCATTATAAGTATGTCACTTTGGCTGGCAATATATTTACTTTCTATGTGAATGAAAATGATAGTTCAAAATGATATTTACTCCGATGC
The DNA here is from genome assembly GCA_038373865.1 of Uloborus plumipes. Lineage (NCBI taxonomy): Eukaryota > Metazoa > Arthropoda > Arachnida > Araneae > Uloboridae > Uloborus > Uloborus plumipes. The sequence continues at coordinate 4,625 of JAXGGA010003174.1, forward strand.
TCTTGTTTTACTAATTTTACATTTTAATGAAACTTTGTTTGTTTGTGAGTGCCTGATTATGTTCATTTTGTAGATTATTTAATTTTTATGGGTACTTTTTTTAAGGTAACATTTTTAATTCCGATAACTATTTTTTCAGTTCATTTATTGCCACTAGGCAAGCTGCACTCATACATTTAATGGGGATTCCACAGAAAGTGCTCCTTTTTAGCAAAAAAAATTTTTTCAAAAATTCAATTTTTCTTCATTTGTTTGTTATTAATTTGTATTTTATTGAAAAAAAACACAAAAAATCAGAATAAAATTTTTTTATAAAATAAATATTTTTTTAATATTATTTTTCAAAGCATACCTTCAATAAAGAACTATGATGATTTAACTCAGTAACAGTGAATATCTTTCAGCATACATTATTATAAATTATTGTTAATTTTATTAACAATAGTATGAAAATTAGCTGAAAAAAATTGGATGAAATTTTGAAATTATATTGGAAGTTAGGAAAATGGGGAAAAAGTAGTCTCTCAGTAATAAATTAATCACTAGTATTTCTAAAATCGATATTATAAAAGAAAAAAGTGATGGGGAAATTGATAATTTAAAAAATTATCATTAATTGGCCAAGCCAATTAGTTGACCCATTACGAACAACAGATTAATCGGTAATTGGCCAATCTGCTTATGTTTGCATCCCTAAAAAATACTGCTTGAAAATATTTCACACAAGTTCAGTATTTTAGCCTAACTAAGTGAAATAAGATAAGTGTAACCTGAAATTTCAGAGCTAGGTACACACGTTACATAGATGTCACACACGTTGCAACTGCTTTTGTGCATTTTCTCCCAAAATCAAACCAATTGAAAGATAGATAAAAATGTAACGCAAATCCTTACACTATGTTGTAATTATTCCAAAACAAAAGAATAGCAGTTTACTTCACAACTCACAGGAAAAAAATAAGTTGTATAACTTGATAACAAATTGCAGTTTTCAGTTGTCACACACGTTACAAGTTTATAAAATTTATAATAAATTATAAAAAACTAGGAACAAATAGAAAAGGATGTATAATAATGTAATATTAACCAATGCTTAGTTCTTCGATGCTGCACTAGTGAAAAAGGACCTTAAAAACAAAAAAATGTACAAATGTCACACACGTTACCGTGGAATCGCCCACATTCATATTCTATGCGATTGATGATATCTACTTCGGTATATCAGCTCCAGAGAACTTTTATTGATTCTAATGTGATATATTTATTTGGCAGGTTTTTAAAACATTTTGATAGAGCTTTTAATGGTTTTTTTTTTTAATTGGCATTTTTTTTCGATTAAAACTTGTTATATGATGGCTTGTCTTTCTTATTTGGCAGGATTATTTTACACTGTCATAGAACTTTTTTGTCCTGTTTAATGGTATATTTTTTAATTTTTTTTTAAATGTCTGTTAAAGAGACAAAATAACAAATGGCATTGCCAAACAACTTTCTATCTAACTTTGAGTAGACTTGGTGGGATTGAGTAAAATGTAAAGTAATGGTAGAGCTGGTAACTGCTACAAAAAAATTAATTTCTACTAAATACAACCTTGAACGCTATGAACAATTTCCTAAGACATATGGTTTTCTTTTTTTTTGAAATAACAAGAAACTTTTCTATCATTACGGATCATATCCCCATATTATATTAATTCATTTAAATAATGTTACTTTAGTGCTTAATATCCTTCCAAATTTTGTTTTGAAATAAACATGATTAATTTATCATATAAAACATAAAAGATAATAAATGAAATATTAAAAAAAAAATATATCTTACTTGTCCTGGGGTGATTGTGTTCCGGTATTTTGCCAGATTTCCGGTATTTTCGCGATCGATTCTGGTATTTTCGTGTTCGAAAGTACCGGAAATAAAATATTTTTAAGTATGATTTTGTCTTCCCACCTCCAGTATTTTTTTGCTTTTTCGAATTTTCGGTGATAATACCGATAATTATTAAAAAATTCATCGAATATAAATGTTAAGATGCCATTCAATTTTTCTTTTTACTTTAATTAATTATTTTCTTTGCATCTTTTTAATTTTGATGCCTTCATTTTAAAAAATGTAATCGATTTGCATCCGATATAAGAATCAAATTTTTCTCATATTTGATGCTTATTACCCTCAATCAGGAGATAAATAAATGAAATATTTTTTAGTTACATCAAAAAATCGTAAACTTAAAAAACTTTCAAGCGAAATTCTGGCTTTTATGAAAATCAAAATGTCAAAAAGTCTAACTTTGAAGCTCTGATTTTACTTTTGCTTCAATTATGTGGAAAGTAAAAACAAGATGTTAATTGTAGAGCTTTTAATTGTGAATCTGAAGTAAGTTTATTTGGATTCTTTTAAATGCCATTTTCATACTTTTAACGCCGTAATTTTGAAAGTTGTGATATCTTTACATCCGCTGTTAGAATCAGATATTTCTCATTTTTGATGCTTACTATTCCTTGTTGAAAAGCAAACAAATTACATTTCTTTTTATTTTAATTAAATTATTAAAATAAAGGGTTTAAACAAAATTCCATGCTCTTAAAGAGTGTCAAAGGTCAAAAACTTAAATGCTGAATCTCTGGCTGAATTTTATTTTTGTTTCAACTATTTTAGTTTTTTAAATAGTATTTATCTTTAAATAGTATTTCTCTTCAGTATCAATAAATATGAAATCTTTGACTCAAGTCATATTGTATTAATTAAGAGACTTATAGGTACTGCATGTAAAAAAATTCTTTTCCATATTTTCAGTATCAAATGCAACTTTCACTACTTTATAAATATTTTCGCACAACAAACAGTAATTCTGTTAGACTTTTCCTTTCCCCTTAAAATACTTCTTTTTGTAGAAAATTTGTACAACAACAGCTCAAAAGTAACTTTATTGCTCATTTACAATTTAATTCAATGCATGCACAATATTTTGACAAAAAACTTTTTGAAACTATTCGAATATATGCAATGTAAAGTTACAAATACCTTTGTGCTGTAGATGTACAGAAAATAACAACGTTACAAGTGCACAAATGAGCAGGGATACTGCAGACACGTGTTTCGGCGTTACAAGGAACGCCTTTATCAATGCAAAAAAGTTGTGAGCTTATGGATGCACAGACATCCGACAATGAATGGTCTGAATCCTGAACAGTCCTGTCCTGACGTGATTCTTTGTCCTTTTTGCAGCCCTGAAGCACCACACTTCGAAGATCAACGATTTCTCGGACGTCCCCTTCGTGTCCACCTTCGGCTTTAGAGGGGAGGCCCTCAGCTCACTCTGTGCCCTCAGGTGACCTCTTCTCTCTTCTCTCTCTTTGTCGTATATATCACAGGACTCCCTCGGTCTTGAAAAATTCTTGAATTTTATCTTGACAACGAGGGGGCCCTGGAAAAGTGCTTGATTTTCCAATAATTCCTTGAGAAGTATTAAAAGTACTTGATTTTTTTTATTGAATTCTTGAAAAGTGCTTGAAAATAAGTTTAAAAAGCCTTTTCATACTTTGCCGACTTTTATATACTGTCCGCCCCGCTTGATCCGGTAACGGATAAAGGAATACTACGCTTATATGAATAAAATATCTCGGAACCGAATATTCCCCTTGCCATAGACGCAATGTTAAAGATCCCCACTTAATCGAATAATATTTCTTGGAACCAAAACTATTGGTTAGAACGGGCTGACAGTATCACATAAAAAATTCATTGTACTTTTCGCATTTGGTGACCCCATTTTTTTTCCCGTATTTCGGAATCCGATTTCATTTGTCTCTAAAACTCACCTGGTTTCATTATATATGTGATTCTAATTTTTGGAAACGAATCGTGTACTTTTTCGTGGTCCTTGGACAGCCTTAAAAAGTCCTGAAAAATCCTTGAAACGTCCTTGAATTGTTTCTTGAATGTGAGTGGGAACCCTGACATCAAATACGTGCCTGAAATTGGCCCCTATTGTGGAACGACTCCCTATAACTTTTCCTCCACTTAAACTCATCAAAATGCTGATTTCAATTGTTTGATTATTATTACTATTTTAAAGCAAATGATTTAGCTGGTTCTATAGGAGTTTTTGGTGCAAGAGCTAAATAGGCCACACAGCTCCAAACATTTGTTGGGAAGTAGAAAAGGTATGAAAAACATGAAATTGTTTGAGAAGTAAAAGATATAAAACTTTTTGAAATTTTACAAGTTTTATGTCCTTTACTTCTTAAACAATTTCACTTTTTTAGCATTTTTTACCACTTTCTAACAAACATTTGGCGCAGTATGGTGTAGTTAGTTTCTTACGCCTAAAACTCCATTAGAAACAACTAAATCTTTTAATTAAAAAAAAAAAAGTGAACTTTGATTTGAACCATTTCTTAACTAAATGCGTAGATCTAGTCAAAAAACCCAAGTCTTTCCAGTACTGTCTTTATCCATTGTCAGCTCTATGTTTATTTTCGATGTTATGCAGGGGCGTAGCTAGGGGGGTGCAGGGGGTGCAGCTGCACCACCCTAGATCAGAGTCAATGGGAGGTCACTGTGACCTCCCATTTTATTTATTTGACTTTTATGCTAATTTTTGGGAACTTTGTATAAACTGCGTTATTATATCTAGTATTGATTACTTTTCAGAAAATGATAGTAAGCTTGCCCGTTTTTGAGGGGAAAATTTTTAATTTACCGAATAAAACTCAGAACTTCACCGAATGATTAAAAAATAAATAAATAAAATACAAGAATGCATACTTATCTATGTCTACCAAAAGAGACGTGAGGCATCACGAAAATAAATAAATTAATTAATTACAGAAAAAAAATAAAATAAAGGAGTTCAGATTTGCAATACTGTCTCACTGTTTTCAAATTTCATCAGCAAATTTGTATCGGATAAGAACGTTTTGGGAGGTCACAGTGACCTCCTATTAGGGTACCACTGCTTGCACCCCCCTAACGTGAGTCCTGGCTACGCCCTTGATGTTATGGAACTTGTAACGTGTATTACAATTTCCGTTTTTCAGTTGTCAGATGAGTTACAAGTTTTATAAAGTTAATAATTAACCACAAAAAGTGAGTTATACATTTGATTTATTGTGAAATATTATTTAATATGTCTTTTATTATGCATTTAATGGTTTTATGAAAGGATGACAAATGCAATAGTTTTTCCCAATGATGCTAAGCTGAAAAAGAAAAAGTAGTGTACAAATGTGGCATACATTGGGGTGGAAGTGCCCAAATGCCTGTAATGAATAACATAAGTGCCTAGTTGTGATAAATAATGGATTTATCATTTGTTAGTGTGAAAAAGTCATAATTTTAAATGTACAGAACATGTTTACAAAGACTTAAAACATAGCCAAAGCTGAAATTTTTGAAATTTGCCTGCGTTGTTTAGGAGGGTTAACCATTCACAGATCTACTGTAGGACAGTGCCGACTGAGTGGTGTAGTGGTTAGTATGCTGATCTCGGGTATCCAAATGTGCAGATTCGAACCCGGCTCCAGTCGGTGGATTTTCAAGATGCAGAAAATCGACCGTGTCCATGTCATAGGATTATGTGGCAGATGGAAGATCCCTCGAGTACTTGTTTCGCTCGGAGTACTCTTGGCAAAATTAAATTCCTAGTGCAGTTTTGCATCGAAAAGAGCTCAGGTGCCCCATCTGGTGAGGAAACTGGGCTTCAAAATTTCTGTAGTGGCATCCACCGATACATGAAAGACTGCATGCTATTTCAAGGGGCAGTGCTAGAAATAAGCGGTCATCAGTAACATTTTGTAACCAAAAATTTTGATTCAAAGTCTAAATTTCCAACCCTAGACAGCAAATTTAATGCCGGTAAGGTTTTTGATTGCGTCTGTAGTTTCTCTTTCTCGACTCATCTTGACTAAAACCTGTGATTGATCCAAAAAAAATTAATTTTTCAAATACATTCAATTTTTCAAAATTTTTCTTCTGAGTACTTTGCAGGTGTTTTTAAAATATACTATAGACAATGCATAGCATTGTTCTTTAATATTTAGTACCTGGCAACCGAGCATCACTCGGTTAAAAAAAAAAAGAGGTTTGTAAAATCGTGTTTTTTTCTAAAGTTCGAAATACTTTTTACTTTTGCAGCACGCGTGGGTCGAGCCAAAATCAACGTTTGTTGACTGGACGAAGCTGGAGAACCCTGATGAGGGTTTTCTTTTATATTTTCTTCAGATGAGTCTTGGCTGCATAAAGTTAAAAGATTTTTCGACACGTTATCTAGACATTTTTAAACCCTTGGTTGCAATTACGCATTTAAAACAGCCGTTATTTATTAAAAAACACACAGCCTTATTTAAACGATGCGCAATGTAAAATTACGCCAAAATAACTTTATTTTAATTTCACTTCATTTGGCGGCGAAGGCGCAGGAGTGGTTGATGAGGATGGATTCTGAGTCCCTGTTCTCCAGTACTCATATGGTTCCAGTTGGTTTTGACTTTCACCTCACATCACACTCTCAGGGTGGTTCCCCTACATACCACAACTCGTTGTTTGACCGGGATGGGGCCCTAAAGAGCGCTCAGTTCTTTTTGAACCAGACCAAGGTCAACTTTATTTTCATCGATCTCTTTAACATTTCAAAAACAATAACAATTCTAATGTGCTGCCAAATTTCATTTGCCAAATACCATAATGATTTAAATTTAAGCTGATGTGATTAAATATGAAAACCATTGTTATAACAAAACGTGGTTGCTATGAAACAGTAATAATGAAAGTAATCATAAAGAAAATGGCAAAAGAAAAGCTTCTCAAACTTTTAATGAAGGCATAAAAACGGGTTTTTTTGTGAAAACTCGTGTTTTTACAGAAGAAACGCCGACATAGATGAACTCAAAAACCAAAACTTTATCTGAATACAAATTTTTATGAAAATTGTTAGAGCCGAAAGTTTTAGTTAGTAGTTTTCAAGATCCGAAATATACACACACACACACACACACACACACACACACACACACACACACACACACATATATATATATATATATATATATATAAAAAATATACCACTCACAGTTCACTGTGGGTGGCTGATTTTTGGGAATTTTATTCCTAATCAGTCGCAACGAAACCCCCTGCTTTTAGTTTTAGGTTTTTGTTCTTATGTACAGTTTGCAGACTCACATTGGTGCTGTTTTGCCCAATGAAGATCTGTAGACTGCATATTTTGAACTTAAACATCCTCTTTATAGTTTATATTTAAATTTTTTGGTCTTTCGACCACTCTTGAATCCCCCACGGCCAGGGTTGTTTGATTTCGTCCGGGGCGGAAAAAACCGCTGGAAAAAACCTGGAAAAAACCGCCCCGGACAAAATAGCATTTTGTCCATTTCGTCCATTTGTCCACTTTAAAGAAAATGACAGTTTTTGATTAAAAAATCCAAAGTTTAAAAGTAATGTTTTAAAATGTTGATTTTTTTCAATGAGGTAAAAGTTTTATTATTAAAATTAGCACACATAATTATGTATACCAGCAAATATTTAATGAACAACAGATACCATAAAAACATAGTATCTGTATAAAATAAATGATTATTTAACGATGAGATTTAATGCTTATGAGAGCACACATCAGCAGTAAATAATTTTAAGATGTTTATTTGTTGTGAAGGAGTTTCATTGCCAACAATAAAAGTATATAAAACATAAAAGTAGAAATAAAAATTTTAAAAGGTTTGAGTTTCAAAATATTAAAAACCCTATGAAGTAAACATTATTTGATGTCAAGAAAGAAAATTTCTATTTGTCTACTCTTTAATAATGTAATTACACTCAATAGTTTATTCACTATGTTAAATTTTATTTCTTTCAACTAAAATTAGTTAAAAATTAGGGATGCACCGAGTAGTACTTTGGCCGAGTACCGAGTTGCCGAGTACCGATTGTTTTTTAAAAAATCATTGACATACAGCAGTACAGGGTACAGGGTTAGAAATCATAACAAAATTTTACTGGTCTTCTCGACCAGTGAACAGGAATATATACTGGTTAACAAACAACATCACTGATCCACCTTAAATCATTAACCACATTTTTTTTCTTAAAAAAAATGGTGGTCCTTGGATTGTTTATTTTTTTCTGGTGATTCAAGGCGAGTTTTACTGGTCTGGAACCAATGGACCAGCAGTATATTCGAACCCTGACATATGAACTGATTATTGGAATGGACCTCTATATGATAGAACGAAAATCTCACTAATTTAACTTATGCATTGTTTAAAATATTTTATTTATTTTGTCAAAAATTTTAGGAAAAATTATTTTTAAAATGAAACTACATTAAATGAATAAATATAAAGTATCAATTAACTTAGAATTATATTAATCTATTATTGATTAGTTCTAATTCTCTAAACTTGAATAATTTTCAAAAGCTTTTGGGGATATTAAAATAAAGATTTACTCTATTGAAGCGTTACAAACTTCAGTATTTTCAAAATTAACTTGAAAATTTCTCACTAGATGGCAGCATACCCATAATTTGTCATACTTATACCTAAACTTATACGTAGAATTCAGTCATATTTTATAAATATATTAATTGTAAATGATTGCATTACATAAAAATTTGCATATTTTTAATTATTGAAAAATGTGTCTTGAACTATTCAATTTTCTACAACTACTCAGTATCCACCGAGTACCTGATCCAAATTTGGCCGAGTACTGAGTACTCGGCAAATTGGCCGAGTACCGAATATTTACCGAGTACTCGGTGCATCCCTATTAAAAATCAATGGGTTAATTGCCATTCTTTTTTTTTTCTTTTTTTGTATGATACCGCCATTCTTTTTTGGGAAATAGGTAATGCAAGGGAGATACTAATTATACAGCATAACATTTTTATACATCAAACGTATGGATTTTTTTTTTTTTTTTTCATTTCTTCCATTTTGTCCATTTCGTCCATTTCTTCCGGCGTCCCGGACTTTTTGCAAAAAAGTGGACGAAATGACAACCCTGCCCACGGCTGATGAGCTCTGGATTCAACCTTTCTCCTTTCACTTCTCCTAATGTGCCATCTTCTATTTCATTTTTACTATTTGTTTGTATTATTATATATATATATACAAGAGCTGCTCATTTAAAGATATTAGATTTACTCATTCAATTTTTTAAATATTCAGATAGGTTTATGTATTTGAATCATTAAATATGCCACCTAGGTTGTTCATTTTGACCCCTAAAAGTTTTCACTAGGCATCATTGTGACTCCTAGATTAAAATTTTTATTTCTAACACTATTCAGGGATTGCACATGGTGTGCAAAAGCTTCTACTGCAGCCCCATTAGTTTAAAAAAAACTATATGGCGAAGTTGTTTTTAAATTTTGACTTGCAGCTTTTGTGATAGCTCCTGAAATTTCCCCCGTGGTGATACTTTAGTTTATTTACCTACTTTTTCATTTCTTTCCAGTGACTTGGAGGTCCTGACCTGCCATGCAGATTCAGCTGTTGGTTCTCATCTGACCTTCGACCACGACGGAACACTGGTGGACACCACCCCCACCCCCAGACAGGTGATTTCTCACTCACATCCATACTCGACAACCTTTATGGATCAGACGTAACGTTTAAGCATTTCAGTTGCGTTTTACGTATTAGTTCTGATTTTCTATGCATTTCTAAATCCGATTGCATCCACCTCTGTAAAGTTCTCTCATTTTGGTTTGCTGTGTCATTCTACCACATAGATATCACTCATTTTGTGCATACCATTATTTTTTTGTTTTCTTTTTTATGTTCTGTAGCAGAGGGCTTGCACACAATCTTCATTTTGCCATGCCTTTTTGAGAGTTTCAATTTGGTTGTATCTGAGTTGAAGTAAGCTAGATTGTTCATGTTGTCTAAAAATCGATTAAAGGCATTTCGGATGGTAATGAGCTGTTAACATGAGAGAATTTGAATAGCAAAATGTTACACTAGTTGAGAAATGTTGCAAGTGATATAAATTCAGGATCGGTCATTGTATCAGTTGATTTAAATACTAACTATATTAGTTTATTAACCCTCGGCTCTAATTTTACATGATTTTAAATTTTGTGCATTCTCAATTTAATTTGATCAGACTTTTAACTGGACAGTTGTCTGCATGAAAAAGTTTTACCTAAAGTTTTACTATTTTCAAAAGTTGGCACGTATGCTCTTTGTATGTTAAGTGTTCTGGTCCTTTATATTGCAGGTGGGCACGACGGTGACCCTGAAGAATCTTTTCCACACTCTTCCCGTGAGGCGCAAGGAGTTCCTGAAGAATGTGAAGAGGGAATTTGGGAAGATGGTTCACCTGCTGACCGCCTACTGCCTCATCAGCCTCAACAAACGCATCACCTGCACGCACATCACTGACAAGGGGTCTGTTTCCTTTTCTGCTTTGAATCGATTCGTCCTACTTGCAAAATTTTCAGAAAATGGAATTTGTATCTGACAAATAGTAGTTTTTGCAATGAAGAGTTGCAGCTATCTGATTACTCTTAAGTTTTTAAAAGTTGCAATTTCATGCGCTAGATCTGCAAATATTCATTCATTCCTGTTGTTTCTCGTCACATTTGTATAAGATTTGCAACCAGGTGATTGCTCTGTGTTCTGTTCATTCTTGACGCCATTCATGGCAAATTATTTCTCAGAGCTTATCCATACTTTGGTCTATCATTTTGGTATCAGCGAATTAACTTTTCAACTGAAACTAATCAGATTAATAAAACAAGTATCAAGTGGCCTGTAGAAAAATAACCCCTGACATGGGGTAAAATTAGCCAAAAAAAAAGGCTTTCCATCTGAGGCAAAATATTAGTACAGTTGAGTTTCGATAACTCGAAGTCCCGAGGTATCCGCTAAAAGCTGCAAGTTATACGACGTTGCCAGGAGCTCGAGAGTTAGGAACCGACGAAAAGTTTGCGATAAAGAATTATTCGAGTTATCGAGACTCCACTGGATATGAGTTTATACTACCATGGGGATCAATCCAACCTCATTATAATGAAATAATTTATGAAAATGTACAAATAATTTTTTATCTGCTGTAGAATAGCTAGTGGCCTTAAAGTTTATGGTTTATTTAACAAAAAATAATAAATTAAAATAAATAAATCGAATTTAAAGAAACTCGACATTGGTTAACCTAGGTTTCCATTAAGTAGTTGACTGTTGGTAAAAGAATGAAAATTAATGAATGAGATAGATTGTTAAAAGGCAGTATATTAAATATTTATTGGTTTGTACAATATTTAATACATCACAGCTTATTTATTTCATAGAATACCAACTTTTAAAGATCATTCATCTTTCTGTTTCTGACTTCCAGGAAAAAATCTGTTGTCTTGTCCACAAACAGTTCTGAGAATCTTAGAAACAACATGTTGTCTGTGTTTGGCAGCAAACAGGTAATGAATGAAATGATATGTTTTAAATTTAGTGAGCTGAAAATTCAAGTTTTCATTTTGCCAAAGTATTGTCATTTAGCAAAGTTTTCGTATTTGTTAAAAAAATTTTAAGCAGAATTTCTTTTGAGAGCTAGTTTAACAATGAGGATTTCTTTTTCTCGTTTTTACTATATTCCTCTGCCAATGCGATTGTAATAAGCAAAATACTTTAAAATTTTATAATTAGTTTGAAACAAAAAACAAAAGGCGGGGGGTGGAGTTTTAAGGAAACATTTTCTTTTCTTTGTAGTTTAGGTGTTTAAAATTAATTTGTACTTTAACACCAATATTTTAAGGCTGAAAGAAGGCTTTGTGTTGTGATTAAAGTAGAATTGATTGTCTTCTTCTGACCACTGTTTACACAGCCTAAAATGAACATTTAACAATGCATTAGAGTGAGTTTCAGTTAAAAACTAAAATTTATACTATGTCTCTGAACACCTTAGCAATTAAATGCTGAATTAGTTTTCTAAAAGGGATTCACTATTTTGAGTGGTGATAGAATCCCTACAATGTATCAAGAGAATATCACACACCACGCATGAAACAGCACTTTTTAAATTGAATCAGCATTATATTAGCATAGTCTTAAAAAAAAATTTTGTACAAACAATAAAGTCGTTTGTTTACTTGCGAACATTTCAGTTTTCTTGAAAATGAAGCTGTTAAACCAAATTTCACAAAAAAAAAGGACTGCCTTATCCTGTACGTGAAAGCTAATATATTTAACTAAAACTAAAAGATAATTCAGTCGAACCTTAAAAACAAAATCCAAGTTTTAAAATCATTTCATCTTAACTGTAGCTTGTCTCATCCTAACAATACACAAGAGACCATAAGGCAGGGATCGGAAAAGTAGTTTTTCTTAGCAGTAAATTTTTATAAGTATGTTGGAATTTACAAAATTGGACTGCAATCAAAAAAAGTAATGATTGAAATCGTGTTGCTTAAGAAATTATAAAAGTAAAAAATTTTGTTTATTACTTAAAAAAAAAAAAAAAAAAAGTATTTTTTAGTGAAATACATTGGCTGTCACTTTCAAGACAAAATAGTGGCTTTTCCTAGAAATGGCCCTTAATCTTCTGTTGTTAATTATATGTTTCTCTCCTGTGGATTATTTTCCTTCTTTTCCATTTTTTCCCCTTTAAAAACATGAACTTTTAACATAAGTTGACCTTTTTAAAATAAAATAGTAGATAGACTACACTGTATGCATTAGTAATAATAATAAATAATATGTAATTTTTTTAAATATGCTGTCATGCAAAGCACAAAAATCATATCAGCACCTATCATCAAAATCAAGTTAGTGTCACAAGGTGGTTCTTTTATAACATACTTTACCTGCATATAATGTTGAATGATAAATATTTTTAAAAAAAATCTGAAAAAATAAAATCTCAATCAAATACGTGGATGCGCAAAACTTTAAAGATTGATTTCTCATTTTGAGCTCTGCTACAGATACGACTTTTGTGCTTAACACGACAGTATAGATACTTATTTCTTTATTTTTTTTCACTTTCACTTTATTTTTATTACTAATACCATTGATACAAACAAATTTATGAATTTTTGGCCTTTCGTATTAACACAGTTCACCTATCCATGGTTGTTTTACCTCTTAAACCTCTTTTTTTCTGCATTATAAAAAAAAAAATGCTTATCTGAATGAAAGCATTATTCCTTACCCCCTCTGTAGTGTTTGCTTTGGTCTCTGTCTTTCTTTAAATTTACTTATTTAATTACTTTTTTTTTTCTTTAGACCCCCCCCCCCCCCGAAAGACTTTCCTCGGTTTGATGTTTGACGCATCTCGACCATCTCACTTCAAACTTCTTTCTTTTTGAAAATCTCTGATATTTTGATTTTGATTTGTGTCCAACATTTTCAAGCAGCGCAAACTAAAGGCTTTAAGTAGTAAAGTTGAACCTGTTTGTCTTGGATCTGCTTATCTCAAAAACCTCTCTATGTCAAAATTTTTCAATTTCCCTGCTGTTACAGCATAAATTTAATGTTTTTTCTCATGTTTATCTCGAAGGATTTTTCCTGAGACCCTCTATGTCTTGAATTTTGATGACTCTCATTTTTGAATTTTATCTCCAGCCACCTTTATTGATGGTATAACTTGGAGACAAAAATCGTCTTTTGCATAATCATTCAAAGACTATGTTTGTACTTAAAGGTGTGCATTAACTTGCTACCGATATAGTTATCACAATTAGTGAAACGTCGACTCACAAAATATCGTACAGTAAAATATTCAACGATATCAACGCAAAACAAGTTATTAAGTATTTGACTTTGTTCCAATTGCTTATTTTTGTTCATTTTTTCACAACCGCTGTCTCTCGAAATTTTCTTCTGTTCCGTGAAATTCGATATAGACAGGGTTGACTGAAATCACGTCTTCAAATCACTATTGTTTGTTTTCTTCTATCATTACTGTAATATATTAACCTCAAATTAAAATTTCTTTCATCATTTGTATCTAAACATACATTTCATTGAAAAATATACGCACTTTAAATGGTATTTTCATGTGAATAACATTTACAATCATTTGTTAATTGTGATAATTTAATATTATAAAAATAAACTATGAAATAACTTATATTGATATTGGTTGTTATTGCTGTTGACATTTTGTTTTTCGGACCAATGTTTAGTATTTCACTTGGCACTTTGATCAAAACTAAAATTGTTATCTATATACAGGCCCGTCATTTAGGGGGGCAAGGGGGTCAATTGCCCCCCGCCCCCTGACTTTGGGAAATCAATGTATTGGCATACAAGTGGGCGTGGTTTTTGCCACTTTTTGGTAAATTTTACATTGTGTATGCAACACAGGGGTGATCGTGTTCCGGTATTTTACCGGATTTCCGGTATTTTCATGATCGATTCTGGTATTTTCATGTTCGGAAATACCGGAAATGAAATATTTTTAATATGTGTTTATCTTCCCACCTCCGGATTTTTTTTTTTTTTTTTGCTTTTCAAATTTTCGGTGATTATACATATAATTATTATTAATATTCATCAAATAGAAATGTTAAGATGCTATTCTATTTTCTTTATTTTAATAAATTATTTTATTTGCACCCTTGGTGATTTTGACGCCCTTTATTTTAAAAAATGCAATCCTTTTGCATCCGGTTAAAGAATCGCCTTTTTCTCATTTTTGATGCTCATTACCCTTAGTTAGGGGACAATTAAATGAAATATCTTTTTATTTGCATTAAAATATCATAAATTAAAAAATTTCGAGCGAAATTCTGTGTTCTTTATGAAAATCCAAATGTCAAAAATTTTTAATTTGAAGCTATGATTTAATTTTATTTTTGCTTTTATTATGTGGATAGAAAAAATAATATGTTCATGGAAGAGCTTTTAATTATAAGTCTGAAGTAAGTTTATTTGAATTTTTTTACATTCCATTTTCATACTTTTAACGCCTTAATTTTGAAAATTGCGATCTCTTTACATTCGCTGTAAGAATCGGATATTTCTCATTTTCGATGCTTGCTATTCCTTGTTGAAAGGTAAACAGAAAACCTTTCATTTATTTTAATTAAATCATTAAATTAAAAGAGTTTTAATCAAAATTCCATGCTCTTTAAGAGTGTCAAATGTCAAAAACTTAAATGCTGAATCTCTGGCTTTTCAACTATTAAAGTTTTTTAAGACATCTAACATCTTTAAATAGTATTTCACTTCAGTATTAATAAATATGAAATCTTTGACTCTCGGTCATATTGTATTGATTAGGAGATTTATGGGTACTGCATCTAGATAAATTCTTTTCCATATTTTCAGTAACAAATGCAACTTTCATTACTTTATAAATATTTTCGCTAAACAAACAGTAATTCTGTTAGACTTTTACTTTCTCCTAAAAATATTTTGTTTGGAGATAATTTACGACACCAGCTCAAAAGTAACTTCATTACTCATTTACAATTTAATTAAATGCATGCACAATATTTTGACTAAAAACTATTTGAAACTATTAAAAAAAAAGTGTGTCTTGTTTGTTTATGAAAGACAATAAATTATTATATATGTATAATTCTAAAATTGGGTGTGCTTAAGTAATAGGGGCCTTGGTTTAAGAATGCGCCCCCCCCCCCCACGCACACGTTTTCTTTTGAAAAATTTCAGGTTATTTTTTCATTAACTCACAATCACCCCTGATGCAACCTTTGCCCCCCCCCCCCCCTTGGAAATTTTCGAAATGACGTCCCTGTCTATATACATAAATGGTTACTTCTGAATGTATGTATGTATATCAGGGGTAAGCTTCAAAACTACTAGACTGATCTTAACCATTTTTTCACCATAGATAGCTACATTAACAGGAATCAGGATAGGCTATAATTTATTTCTAAAAAACTTAAGTTTTAAAAATTTATTATAGAAAACAGTAAATTTTAAGTAATTTCCCCATTAAAAAATTAAATTTTGAACCCATTGTTGCAAAAATTTGGTTGCCTCGCAACAACAATATTAATAGTAGTCGTGATGAAAATGTGAACCAAGGCTTCTCTGGAGTAAGTATGAAATTTATTGCTTTCTTAGGATTTTTATATTCACCTCTGCCAATAATCCCTAATGGGGCTAAATAAAAAGCTAATGTTTTTGGCATGTTAGAAAATAGAAAGTGTTTATAGTCAAAACAATTTCTAAATTAGGTGCATAAGATGTTTTCACCAATTGAGTTTTCACCAATGGAGTCACAAGGATAGAAACTATAATAATGGGAGTTATTTAACTTGCAATATTTGGAAATATGCGATTGATACTGTAAATATATATTTATTTTAATGTATTTTAATATATATATATATTTTAATATAACATCGAAAATATCAAAATATCTTGATATTTTCATAATAAATATCAGATATGTATCATGATATATATCGGCGGAACCCTGCTTCAAAATGTAATCCGATATTTCTCCTTCCCCAGGTGAATCAGTTGATGGAGATAACTCAGATGGAGCCCTCTGTTGCCGTCCTGGAAGAATATTTCCTGCCCGTGTCTACAGTGGAGAAGAGTAAAATGTTCAGGTGAGGCATGTTTCAAATGTACTTTTTGAGCATTAGACCCTTTTTTTCATGTCTCTGAATCCTATCAATGTGCCTTCATTTTTGAGAAATTTGAAAATGTCCATGAATGACTTTTTTCCAAATCGCTTTTCCTATTGAAATGTTTTTTTTTTTTTTTTAATACACCTTAAACAGGGTTCCCACGGTCCTTAAAAGTCCTTAGAAACTGCTTATTTTTCATTTTGAAAAATAAGGGCCCTTAAAAGTACTTATTTTTGATTCAAGATCCTTGAAATAATTTTTCAGTCCTTATTTTTCACTACTGATTTAATGATTTGAAATTGCTAGCGAGAATGAAAAAAATATCCTTTCAACTTTTCCTTTTTACTGCATTGGGATCCTGTGTTGAAATCTAAGCGTTTTCAGTGAGAACAAAGAAAACAAGTACATGTGTGGGGAGGGAGGGTGGAAGTAGTTGTCTAGAAAATATCCACTCACCATTTGGAGTTTGAAAAAGTGGCAATTGAAAAAATAAATGAACTAATAGATGCTTTAATAATAAGAAAAAAAAACTTTACAATTTTTTGTCCTTGTATTTTTCAGTCTGTAATCAATATCGCAATGATTTATTTTAAAACAATGGTGCTCAACCTTCTTTAACTCAAAGGTCACAACTCATTTTAAGACGAATGTTGTACACCAGAAAGTTTAAAGAAGTATAGTCATTTGAAGGTTTGATAAATCCTTTTCAACTAGTTCTTTCAGAGCAAAATGTTTTTAAAAGTAAATACTGACATGTAAATACTGAATTTTTCAATGAATTATTCGTCTGGCGACAAACATTTTTTTCGAGGAGCTTAAGCCTTTAGTATTTTTGATCTCTAATCATATTAAAAGTTTTCTTGATAGCATCATAAATCATGAAAAAAGAAAGAAAATTACTAACTAAGAACTGTTGTTTTCACAACTTAATTCGTATTTTACTATCATTAATTTTTGCAACTCTTTCTTAGAAACCAGTTTCTCAATATTAGGATAGTGACGTAAGCAGCTATATGGGTCAGCTTTGCAAGCTGTAGGCACCACTTTAAAACCATGCTCTAGGCATACATTTTGCCTCATTTGAATGCATTATTCATCATGCCAATCAATGCAATCAAATAAAAATATTTTGTAATTGTAGACTTACACGTTCGCGACTAATTGCTGACTGTAATTGCTAACTGTAATTGCTTCCACTCGAAAATTTTAACCATTTGCATCTGCATTGATTCACGTAAAAATTATCGTTGACTTTCACTAATGATTATCTTCAATGTATTGAGATTTTTGGAAATAATATAACAGTAGCTCAGTTTGTTATATTTTGTCATAATTTGAATTTTCAGCTCAAATTTGCAAAGCATTTCTCAGATAGTTGAAATTTTCTTTTCACAAAGCACTAATTCAGACAATTCTTGATCCCCCCCCCCCCCCCGCCCCCGCTACAAACATTTCATTCAGTGAGTCATGTCACGGAAAATCATGGATTTCGAACTCTAATTGTAGCAGCTACCTTGCATTTTGCAAAAGTTTGTGTTTGAAGTGTTGCATAAATCTCTTACATTTATCCAAATTGTCTTCATGAAATTATTTTTAATAAAAGATAATCTTTGACGTGAAAAATTCTTCCGCTTAGACTATTTTGGAGGAGAAGATTTTGGAAACTTTGGCATATCTGTCCTGAATTTTAGCCCCTTTATATGTAGTTTAGGAAAGTGATTAATTCACTTTTACAAAATTAAGTTTTTATCTTAATTTTTCCAAAATATAGCTGTACTAAAGTAAATAGAAGTAGCATCGAATTAGAACGCCTTGCCTTGTATTGAAATCCGTTTTAACTTTTTTGTTTCCTTGAGAAAGATAGTAAATTAACTCTTTTGTTTTAACTTAATGTGTTTGTATAATACATATTTTATACTTTTTTCTGCAAGACACAGCCTCAAAGATTCTAGTAGTGCATCTTGTACTCAAAGCTAGTACTTGAATGTCCAGTTTTTGATGTAAAATTGCCGCTAGCCTTGGAATTGTCATGAAGAAGAAAAAAGTTCAGATCACAATTTTTTTTGAAAATTTTTCTTAGTCTTGATTTTGAAATTTAATGACAAATGCTTCAAAAATATTTTTTTTGGGGTAAAAAGAAATGCTTGAAAATACAGGTGTGTTTGTGTAACCCATAAAATTCATGCATATTTGATGACTAATAAATAATTTCGAGGTCCTTAATTTTTTTGAAAAGCTCTTTAGAAAGTCCTTATTTTTTGTTTTGGAAAAGAAGTGGGAACCCTGTTAAAGATTTTAAAAGTGCAAACTGTTACTAAGGGTTAATATTAAAAAATAAATTTATGTCTAAAACGTTAGGAGAATTGACTAGAAAGGCCAGGAATTTATGGTGGAAAAGAGCAAAATGTTCAGGTGACGAATGTGTCCAAAATATACTTTGAGAGTTTTGGAAGGTTTATGGTCTAGTTTGCCCAAAGAAATGAGCTTTTTGCATGCTATCTCTGAACCAGATAAATGTGATTGCTTTTTTAACGTATGATAGAGATGATTATGTTCCGGTATTTTAATCCTCAAAAATACCGGAAATACAGTATTTTTTATTATGATTTTATTTCACTACCTCTGTTTTTTTTTTTTTGCATTTTTTTCTTTACTTCAAATTTTTCTTGATTATTTATCGATCAGTATTTATTGAGAAAGCCATGTGAAAGAAATGTTCGTCATATTTGAGGACTTCTAACCTTTTCGACGAAACAAATAAAAAAAATTTTCAAATTTATGTTTTAAATTAAAATCATAACTTAAAAATTTCCAAGCAAAATTCTGTGTTCTGTATGAGAATCAAAATGTTGAAAAATTGAAATCCGAATCACTGGTTTAATTTTGTTTTTGCTTCAACTACACCAATAGTTATTCAGTTATTTTTATTGTACAGCTGTAACATGCAATTCTGAAAAAAAATTTTACTTGATTTCTTTTATCAAGTAAAATTTTTCTTTCAATTATTTTCTTGTCTTATGCGATCTTTTTGCATACGAAATGGGAATTGAATTTTTCTTATTTTCCATATTTGCTTTAACCTGTTTAGAGGCAAACTTATACCATTTATTTTTTATTTTTATTAAATCATTAACTTGAAGTTTTAAACAAAAGTTCATGCTTTTTAAGAATGTCAAATGTTGCAAAATTAAATGCTGGATTGCCATCTTAATTTTATTTTTGGGTACTTATCCGTTAGCCGGGTACAAGTTAAAAATCGCCAAATAATGTATTTCTAAATAATGTAGAATTCCACCAAATTTCTTACCACCATATTTGTTTACTATTGAATGTACTTTTGTTCCGTTAACAGATTTGTCATTCATTTTGCTTGGTGAGATTGGCAATTTTTGCATTTTAAGTTTTTAAATCATACATAAAATCCGTAGTTAGTATTTTTACTTCTGTGTGTGTGGGGAGGGGGGGGTATCAAAAATTTGAAATCCTTGAATCAATTTATATTGTATTGATTTGGAGATTTATGTATTGCATCTAGGTTTTTTTTTTTTTCCAAAGTTATGTATTGCATCTAGGTTTTTTTTTTTTTTTTTTTCCAATATTTTCAAGCAGCAAGTGTAATTTTCATTAGTTTAAAAATATGTAAGAGGGGCAACCTTGAAACTTTTCCTTCACTATTGCTCATTGACAATTTAATTTAGTGGGTATAATATGATTTGATTGAAGAAGCTTTGAACATAAGAAATGTGTCTTTTTCTGTCAAAACCAATTAATGATTATGTATAAAATCATGTATATTGAAGTATTAAAAGCCTTAGTTAAAGTGCCCCTCCTCTTTTCTTTGAGACTTTTAGGTTTCTTTTCATCAACTCTCAATCACCCTGGTATTAACAACTTTAATGCATCTTAAATGTTATTAATCTTTTATGCTCCAAGTCTTTTTTCTTTAAAAAAAATTAAAAAAAAAAAATTCCAGCTGCATTTGATTTTGTATTATTTTTTTCTGCTGTTCAATTCTACCTTTTACATAATAACTCTGTGTTGATTATTGTTCTCAACCCGTCTTCCATTTCATGTTTGCTCATGTAGGAATGAGTGGTTGTGAGTCACACTTTGTGACAAAAAAATTTATTTGGAGCCTAGACTTCTAACTCAATGGGCCATATTGGATGCTCAAAGTTTATGATCATATTGAAGCTTTTCTTTCCGGACTCAATGTCATTAAGTCCAAAGGATCATTTTCTAAAAGTCATTCTCAAATGCTATCAGTTTCGTTTTTGAAAAATCATTTCCTTTTATTTTTAATTTACAAGTATGCTATTGGTGTAGAGTAGCCTACAGCAGTGTACATCGGCAGTGTATTTAATAAAAAACATTTACTATTTAGGGACATATATTTGTTATGTTGAAAGTGGCCCCTAAACTGTTTGTATTGATGCCTAAAAGCTTATACTAGGTGCCATCATGGCACTTAGGTTTAAGTTCTTATTTCTAACACTGCTTGTACTCTTTTTGCTGCTACCCCCATTTGAAAGTTTTTACCCACTAGCATCTGAGTTGATTCGAGCGAATACCATGTGCAAAGTGAGCTTTCATGCTTGTCAGGTTTACTGAAAATATAGTCTATGAAGATATGGATCTGTGATATTATATAGTGTTAGAAATAAGCAATTGTTAGTCACATTTTGTGACTTTTGATTTCTGACCCTAAGCACTAGATTTAGGGGCTAAAATTTTAGATTACATTGTAGGGTTCCCCCCCCCCCCAACTCATTGCAACTGAAGAGAAGGATACATTTGTAAAAGTAAATTTGAAAAATTATAACAATTTTTTTTTTGTTAAAAACCGTTTTCTTCTGTATACTTTCATGCATCTCTTTGAATACGCTATCGGCTCATGCATAATTTTTACGTAATATATTTTTGTGGCATCTAGAAACTTATACTAGTCATCGTTATGACACCTAGATTTAAATTCTTATTTCTAACACTGATACCATGACGCGTGATTTCCCAGTGTTATAATGTGTGTCCTAATTATAGGTCAACACTCGCGGTCGCCAGTCGCCAAATGCGACCAATTTTCACGATTTGGCGATCATTATTTTCACTGAGGTCGCCAACGTGGCTACCATTCAAAAATGCTACACCCCTTTCCCGACTTTAACCTTGACATGTGACCTTTTCTCCCTCTTGTCCACTAAACATTCGGCAGTCGGATCGCCGGGGGTGTAGAAAGGGGGTAGTATTATACTCTCATCCACTTAAAATTCGGATGTGAGATCGCCAGGGACGAAGGTTTTGTCCTCTTGTCCACTAAAAGTTCGGCAATAAATTGGGGAAGAAGAGGGAGGGGAGGTATTGTTAACGATACCACTTGCGCAACGTTACAAAAAACTGAAGTGAAAATCGCGGCAGTAAATTTGTTTCAAAATTTGCAATTTCGATAACTCCGCTGTTCGCTGTACTAAACATGCGATCCTAAAAACAGAAAAATCTCTTGCAGGATTTAGTAAATTGTGCATTTCTGACTTAAAGTTCGTTCTTTTACTTTATTTCTCAGTATAAATGGTTATTTATAGCCTCGCAGCACTCGAATAAAAACGCGTTTCCAAAATGACGTCGCGTTTTAAATTGTTCATATTCGCAATTTTAAGCGGAAATGACCGTTCCGAAATAAAGTTTTCTTCATAAAACATATGAATGGGAAAAAAATATGGCTCTTTTGCATCAAAATACATTTAGACAATGAAGGAAAATAAATCGCTTCTTTAATAGAAACACGTGCCTCGCCAAAAATAGCGCACCTGGTTTGAGATTTTAATCCTTTTGCATCTTGATAATGTTTCAATTGTTTTTGAAGTTTTGAGGCGTTTTGTTATCTGTTAACGTAACTCGTCTCATTTTATACAGTAATTTTGTAATATATTTGTTAATGTAATTTTAATTGCTCATTGTAATATCAACCATAGAAACATGCCGCCAAAAAGCACGTGGGTCACCGAAACAGGCGGGCCGTGTTTGAGCTATCAATCTTTTTGCATCATGGATAATATTTAAATTATTTTGGAACTTTTGAGACTTATGTTATTTGCTACCACGACATGTCTCATTTTACTCATTAATTGAGGTTTTTTTTTTTTTTTCATTTAGTTGCTTGTTCATATCATATTATGTAACCAAAAACACGTGATTTGCCGCCCATGTGCACAAAATAACATGTGCCTCGCCGAAAGTTGCGTACCTTTGTTCGGGATTTCAATCCTTTCGCATCCTAAAAATATCTCAATTATTTTGGAATCTTTGAGGCTTCTTATTATCTACTACTGTAACTCGACTCATTTTAGGTATTAATTTTGTAATTTATTTACTAATTAACCTAATTTAAATTCGTCGTTCATATCATGTGACATGAACCTAAAAAGTGTAGTTCGACGCCCATGCCAACAAAGAAACACGTGATTCGACGAAAATTGCGGCCTCGTTTGAAATCTCAATCTTTTTACATCCTGATAATATTTAAATTATTGTGGAAGTTTTGAGGGATTTTATTATATGCTACCATCTATATCTTGACTCACTTTATTCTTTTGTTTAATAATCATTTTTTACTTAAGAATATTTTGCTGCTTGTTTATACTATGTTATTAAAACCAAAAAAGAAAGAGAAAAGTGTTTTGAGACCAAAGGTCGGGTTTTTACCAAATTTTGAATGTCTGTTCTTGCTACATAATAAAAAAAAAATCAGATAAAATATTTTTGAAGTGTCTTACAACAGGTGTTGGCCCGAGTTTAAACCCTACTGTCCAAACTTAAATTTTATTGATTTTTTTTGTGAACAAGTATCAAAAACAAATAACAAAAGAAATATTTTTTTTTCTTCATAAGAGCAAGTTAGAACTTATTTATTGAATTTTGAACATTCAAATATGGGTATAATCAAACTTTATTCTTGATTTTTAGCAAGTTACATTGAAAATGCTGTTCTTCACTAAAAATTTCAATTACACATATGAGCTTAGGTTTTTTTTAATAGTAGTTAGATTACAATAATTATATGAAATTAGCCAAAGATTGATTATCTGTAATAACTACATAATGCACTTACCTGAAATGGAATCATATCTAAATATTTATAACATGTTCCAGTATCATTATATAAAAAATTTATTGTGACTTAGAAATTACTCATTTTTATACTGTTCAAATTTATATTTCCAACATCTGGAAGAAATGAATTTTAAAATACTTGCAATTATTTATGTTTGTCATTTATGCTGCCTTCTTTATCTTAAAATTTAGTTATAGACTGAGAACAAACATCAAAGCATATATTACTTGTTCATGTAATATTTCTGATTTCTGAATAGAACTAAGTGCTTCCTTATTTCAAACAAATCATGTTTCAGAAAACAAAAATGTCATTGAGTTTTAAAAATTTTGAAATTCATATGTTTTCTTTAATTTTAACCTTTTTGACAATATATTTGAGCAATGAATGATGTATGATGTTTAGTCATGCATCTATTTTTAAGAAACGTAAAGGTAGCAGTTTAGAGCATTGTTTATATAAACATTGAGCTTTTCATTATTGCTTTAAAATTTAAATATATTTTTCTAAGTACACATTTTACGCACTTTTTTTTTAAATTTTAAGTTTGGCTACCATTTTCTGAAATTTGGCTACCATTTTGTGGGGTGTTAGTAGCTATTGGCTACCAATTCAAAATTTGAGTGTTGAGGTATAGTCCTAATCCCTGGACTATGACAAGGTCAGTGTCCTGAAATAAGAAGTCGTTAATTGCATTTTGTGACTAATACTTTTGCTTTGTTGCCTAGAATTCAAACCCTAGGTGCCAAATTGGGCACTTAAAGTTTTGCATGACATGGAAGCACTATTTTTTGACTCATCATGGCTATGACCTGAAGGATAAATTTGTAAAAATAACATTTAAATGCGAACAATTCTGTCATTCTATTTTGTGTACCTTTTCAACTATGCTATCGACAGTGTGCAATATTTCTATTTAATAAATATTTTTGTATTTAAACAATTATAGGTTTTCTTGCTAAAAATAGCACCTAAATCATTTATTTTGGCACCTAGAAAACATATACTAGGCTTCACCTAGGTTTCAATTCATATTTATAACACTGGACAGGGTTGTACTGTATTAGGAGGAAAAGTATTTGTATAAGTGTTTCATTTGCTCTTGATTATCGCTGCTGACAGCCATATTGATTTTTTGTTTTGTGTCTTGACCAGGATCGAGGGCTTTGTTTCTAACAGCACCCACGGGGAAGGCAGGAGTGCAGCTGACAGGCAGTTTTTTTTCGTTGATGGCCGCCCCTGTGACCTTCCCAAGGTTAGTTGATTCTCTATCTTTGATTCAAAATCAGATTGTTCTGTCGCTGTCACTTTTTCAACCGGGGCTGTAATTAAGAGGCGGGTTATTAGGGTTCAATCTAAGATTCCAACATCGATAAGAAAACACTGATGGTATTGATGCATCAACCTAAAAACATCAATGTTTTCCAACACCAATGTCCTGAAGTATCGAGCTTTTTAATGTATATGCCTGCTTAATTAACTATGAAAAGTGTTTTGATGCTGAACAAATTTCACAGTAATCAATTTATCTGTTGAAACTGTCAAGGATAAGATAATAATAATAATAATGATAATTATTTGTTAACATTTCGAATTAAGTGAGGGAAAGCGATAAATAGCTTCCATATTTAAAGTACAAAAAACTGAGACATCAGTACAAATTAACTGAAATAATTTTGTTAACATCTTACAAATGTCCATCTTAACCCATTAATGCCTAGCGTCCCTTTTTAGGGACGGTCCAAAAAGTGAGTCTGAATTTTCCAAAAATGAACATTTCAACCAAATAATTGCGTTCAATTATTGCTTTGGTATTGCTTCAATTCTGTATTAACAAATTTCAGCACATAACCGCTGTAAAGTGTGATCTGTAGCCATTTGATTATAATCTTTATCAAAAATTACATCGTTCACAATCTCAAGAACAAAAAGCTAAGTTTTTAAAGTTATTAACAAGTAAATCTATCTGTGTTTGATATATGTGCTACTTTGATCGATGTTTTAGTTTACCTTTTTTTGCAATTTTGTAAATTTTAAATTTTTTTAGGATTTTATAGCAATTTAAGAACGTCCCTAAAAAGGGACGCTAGGCACCAATGGCTGCATTGTTTAACCGTTGCTGGTTTCTTGCTTAGAATCTATAATTTATATCAAAAGAAGTTAGTAAATGTTTTTAGACTGAAAAACAGATAATAATTGTCATTTGTAAAATTTATTTCATTTTAAAAATCTAATTAATTAAATTAATTAATATATAAACTTAATTATACAACGTTCTTAAATATTTTCTCTCTTTTTCTTTTAATTACAAAAAATACTCAAGGTAAATTTTGAAAGAAAGCTATTTCAAAAATGTAGTTCTTTAAAACACTAATTATTCGTTGTATTTAATAACTTTCCATTATGTATTTAGGTGTCTATTATTGTTTAGTCTGACTGTTGGAAGAAGCTCTGAGCTGTTTCAAAAGCTTAGCATTTCACCTTGATGAAGAATTCATGGATTGCATTGTCTGTTGTTTGGAAAAGGGGGGGGGGGGGGGTTGCAGATTTAATTTCAGAATTCCCTGAGAATGCCAATTTTGATCTCTACTGTGACAATTTATTTGCTTCTCTTGCGTTCCTACGTGATTATTTATCGCAGAAAGGTTTTGTGCAAGAACTGGATTAAAAAATGCTCATGAACTAAAGTTACGTTGTTCAAAAAAGAAAAGAGAGGAAGTTTTGAATAACTGTCGATGACAGGTAAAATAATATTACGTTGGTTCGGTGGAATAATAGCAATGTCATAACTATTCCATTGAATCTTCATGGAGTTCATCCTATTGTAAAGGCTAAGCGATGGTCCAACAGCGAAAAGAAAGTAATTGAAATTGATGAACCAAATATATATGGTTGCTCAGTACAATCATTGCATAGGGAAAAAGATCCCATGCATCAAATATCGGGAACTACCGGTTTTTGATTCACTCTAAAAAATGGTGGTAGCCGCTCTTCATTTTTATTTTAGAAGCTGCTGTACAGAATGCATTGAGCTCAAGAGTACCGGATTGAGTTAGGTATTGTGGGGCTAGTTGTTATATTGCTTTAAATAAGACTTAGATAAGATGTGCCCATTGAAGTAAAAGAGCTTATCGGAATGAAGCAAATGCAATACGTAGGTTTGCAGAACAAATGCTTTGCTGACTTTCATACTCAACAACACCAATATTTCCTTGTTCTCTGAATCTACTTCCCAGTTTATGTTAATTGCTGCTTTTCTTTCATCTTATAAATTGTCAGTTTCAATATTACATCGTAATCAGAAAAAAAAAATTTAGTAAAAAAGTATGTACCCTCTGGTGCCTAGCGTCCCTTTTTAGGGACGATTTTTCTTTCTTAAATAAAAAATTTAATTTTTACACGACAATTTTTTAACTATTTTTCCTGTCCATTATACACTATTTGTAACCAGTATACAAAGTATCGTTGAAAAAAAAAATGTCAGGCATTAATGGGTTAATGATTAAAACTGAATGTAAGTTGTTGAAAGTTATTACAATAAATAATATGAATCAATTAGAAAATATTGGAAATATTTAAAAATTGATAATATGAAACATAAGCCTATTTTTATAAACAACTAACAAAAGAGAAGTTTTCCATTGTGATAGATTCGCAATAACTAATTATTAATTATCTTTTTTTCATAGCTGTAAATATATTTCCATTTTTAAAGGATAGTTTAGGTTTATTTATAAAACATCATGGGCAGTGAAAAAACATTGAACACAACACATTGATGTTAGAAAAACATCAACCCTCTAACAATGATGTTTCAAAAACATTGGCATCTATGTTGCACACCACTAGTTCAAACATCCTCCAAAAATGTTTAAAACTATTCTAAAAAATGCTTTTTATACTTTATTTTTGCTGAAGAGATGATTATTACTATTTTATTTTTAATTTTCTTATTTGTTTTTAAATTTCATTTATAAAACAGAAGTATCACTGTTGAATTATTGTAAGAATTATTAGTTTATCTTAAGTATTTATTTTTGTTACAGTTTTTACAAATACTGTCGGCCCTGCTTAAACAAATACTGGTGTTTCCAAGAAATATTATTTGATTAAAAGGGGTATTCAATTAAGCGGGGATCTTTAACATTACGTCTATGGCATTGGTTCCGAGATATTTTATTCGTATAAGTGAGGTATTCGTTTATCCGTTGCCCGATTAAGCGGGGACGACAGTATCATTTCTTACAGAACAATACACCTTTTACCTTCGAATTTTTAATACCACTCACAAAAACATTGAAATTTTTTGAATTTGAGAGTGCCAAACTCTATATTTAATACACATTATAAGAGTCATAAAATATAAATTTCTGAAGTGTGACCTTGAATATGTGCATATGAGTATTATGAGTAAACTTTAAGCATGGTTGAAAGGCATCAAATATTTAACAGCGTACACTACAGTTGTTTTCTCTTTATTTGAAATGACACATCTCTTTTTTTTACATTTTTCATGTTAATCCCCCAAGCAATAGAATATAGAATTAAAAATCAAATTGATTATCATGTAAAAGAAGATTTTACGAGGAGTGTTTTCAGTAAAACCCTTTCCTAAACCAAAGTCTAATTACGGCCCTGTTTTCAAAAACTGTCTTCTGTTGATGGTCAATGTTGATACTAATCAACTTCGATTTTTCTCATCCTGCTAAGTTGGTCCTGCATCGTAAATCATGTCATTATTTTAGATTTTTTATTTAGTCGCTCCTTAACCAGGCGCATTCATTTCAAAAAACAGTTAAACTGCAAAATTTCTAATTTTAAGAAATTATTAACATCACACTAAATTATTCAGTCACGATTACTACATCTTCCTCTGAAAGAAATATGTCTAAATATGTGTACTTTTCTGATTAAAATATCTTTATCAAAAAAAAATGTTAAAATATGGGTCAAAATGCATTTTTAATCTTTTAGAGCTTCTTGCTCTAAAGCTATGGTTTTCAAAACAAACATCAATGCAATTAAAACACCATTTCAATGCTTAATAGCGTGCGTAAAGTTTTTTTTTTTCTTTAATAAAAAGCTACTTGCAGTGCTTAGTTTGGATCAGTGGTTGGAAAAACGACATTTCTTTTGTAGCGAACTACAACTACTTTGTTATAAATGTAGTTAACTACAACTACAACTACTTTTTTTGAAATGTAGCGACTACAAACTACTTTTGAATTGTAGTCGCTACTTCGCTACTTTTTAAAGAATAAAGAAATAAAAAGCATATACCGTTTGAGGATTGACCGAAAACATTCGAAAAGTGGTTTCCATTAATAAATTAACTCATTTGAATATGTAATAGAACTAAGAATTGTCTTTTAATTTATATGTTACTTTTCCTTTTTTTTTTTTTTTTTGTTTTTTTTTGCTAAAATTTGTCTTTTTTAGACTTTTTTTTACAATTTTTACGAATATTCGTCACAAGAAAGGGTAAAAAATTTAAATAATTGAAAGAATTCAACCTTCAATTTTTTTTTCAATTTCTTGCCATGGAATATTTAGGAACGTTTAAATTATTAAAGGAATATAAAAATTATGATACCAAATAAACCAATGACATCAAACAGATAGAATGTATTTTGTCAAAATGATGCATCTAAGGATCAGCTCATATTTTTATGATTCTTATTTCTCATTGCGTCGGCTGCTGTACTCGTGCAAGATTTGCACCAGTCAGAGTTTATTTAACCTTGTTTTTTTCCCTTCATTCTCTTTTTTTTTTCCTTTCTTTTTTCATTTATTTTTTTTCTTTTAATTTGAAGGTAGTTTCCAAAAATCGCTACAAACTACTATTTTTTTGTGTCGCGCTACTCACTACTCTACTTTTTTTTAAGTAGTGCGCTACACTACAAACTACTAAAAAATGTAGCTACTACAGTAGTTTCTCTACTTGTAGCGCGCTATTTCCGACCACTGGTTTGGATCACTGAGCTAGTTGCATTCCAATTCTTTGATACTTACCCTACGTTTGTTAAAACTGTTAACATATTTGTGCCCTAAGTCGTTGATTGAGTTGGGGTAAATTTTTTGATTGTTACTGTAAAATATTAACCTAATTAGAATTTTACAGTATTTTTAGGGTTTTTTTTTTTCTTTTTTTTTGAAGTTAAATAGTTATATTAATGTAATCTCTGCTTTGTAAATTGTTCAAGTTCTAGTCTATTATTTGTTCTGCTTTTTTTTTTTTTAAATTTCCTTTCTCATCTTTTGTGAAATATCTTTGGCCTTGCTTTACACTATTATGCATTTACCCATTTATTTTTGTGCTTTCAATTATTGATATAAAATTCATTTATATCAATGATTCCAAATGCGATATAATTCAAATGATTTTTTTAAATAATTTTTTAATTTAAATTTTATAATATCTCCAAGAAAAATATGTATTTCATTAAGATGATTTTTTTCCCACTAATTTTTTGACTTACATCCCTTTTACTTTCAAGGGCTAAAATGAAAGCACTGTTTCACTCTTTCATTAATGCTGATATTTTTCATAGTTTTTAATCTTTTTCCAAGTCATTTATGCTATTTAATGTTCTTATTGTTTTCCCTTCAAAAACATTCAATTTGCTTTTTGCTTTTCAGGCTTCCAAGCTAATAAATGAAATTTATCACACCTTCAACAGAAACCAGTACCCGTTTGTGCTTTTGAATGTCGTTTTGACGGAAGGCATGTATAATTTGATTGCAATAATTTAATTGCAGCAAACACGCTTTAGTTTGCTGCAATGGTCCACCCCCATCGACCTCTCTTGAGGCATCTGTCTTCAAGTATGGTTGGTTTTCAAAAATGGTCTGTCTCATAACAAAAATATTGATTTCAAAGCAGAGCCTTTACAAAATGATTGTTATTTCATTAGCCAAAAAAAAAAAAAATAATAATAATAATAAAGCTGTCTTTAAGGCTTGAAGCAGGCTGTGTTAAAATTTTTATCAGAATACTGAAATGTTACATGGGTTCACCTGTTTTTCTAAATACCTTAATGTGTTTCATCTTCAGTTGAAAACTAAATTCAAATTTCAGCACCGGCATCTTTATAAAGTAAATGGGTCATTCCAACGAAAATGGTACAAATCATGTCCGAGACTTTAGAATTTTTTAAAATCAATTTTAATAACTACCACCCATTAAGTATTTTTTATTGCCGTCAAGTATCAATCGATTAGGTATAATCCATTTAGAAATGACACAAAAAATTATCTTTGTCAGAAAAAGGAGAAAATAACGTGTCCCAGCTTCAAATTGCTAGACTTTTAAATGTGATTTAAAATTAAACTGAAATGTAACAACAAAATAAATGACACTGCACTGCACAAAAGATGCTTCTGACGCCATTTCTACAGATTATGACGCAAATGAAAAAAAATTTCCCCAAAAAACACTATTATTTATCCATGTCCCTAGATTTTCTATGCAGGGTGTCCGCGCATATGGAAAGTCATGGATTTCAAATATGATCGAAATTGGTCATGGAAAGTCATGGATTTCAGTGAAAAATGTCCAAAAGTCATGGAAACTGACTGTTTATCATGGATTTTAGCGCTCCGGACCGATTGAAATTTTTCCCGCGATCTCGGAAGAACGAAAACACTTCTGCCGTCATTCTACTTCGTTATTGGGTGCAATCTGATTTGTCAATTACAATTTCCAACAAGTTGCATTGTGTTGACCAATCAGATGAATTCTCAACGTTAAAACCGTGAGCGGCGAATTTTGTGTAACTGCGCATGTGCACGGACTCCGTCATCTGATAAAATATGACCTTGAACGACAAAAAGATAGACTCGATGGTTTTTTTGATGGTTTTTTCCCCGGCATAGGCAGATTTGCCTTTTACATTTGGTCTTCTCCCCCCCCCCTACCCGCTTCATTTGATTCCTTTTTCTTTTAAAACTTGTTTGAATCTTTTTCTTTCGAGGAGTTTTATGCAAAAGAAAAACAGATTAAAAAACGATGTTGAATTTTAAAGAATCGTGTAGGTAGGGGGAGGGGCAGGAATGTTTGGTCATTTGCTTTGCAAGATAGAATATTAAGTGCATAATTTTCCAAAAACAAAGCAGAGTTCGTTTTTTTTTTTTTTTTTTTTTTTTTTTTTTTTTTTTTTTTTTTTTTTAGTCATGGAAAATAGTTTACAAAAGTCATGGAAAGTCATGGAATTGAAAAGTCCAGGTTGAGCAGATACCCTGTCTATGCGTCGAATTGTCCACTCTGTTAGAAGCCTTTTGGAAATAAAATAAACAATTGCATTCAATCTGATATATTTTTTAAAAAATATAGTAGTATAACTGCCGTGATTAGCTTGCTACATTGAATTATGTAGTCAACAACCGGGGTGAGCCTCATTCTTTTCTTATGATAGTTAATTTGAACTGTTGGATGTCCACTCTGTTAAAGCTGATTTCATGATGAAAAAAATAGATTTTTTTTCTTGAAATTGCAGACAGACTTACAGTTTTAGGCTGTTTATTCCACTTTATGCTTGTTCTGTGATTCTAACTTTTCTTTGTGATTATACAGATATTTTTAAAGGCTTATTTGTCCACTCTGTTATATGTCCACTCTGTTAAACAAAGTGATCAAAATATTTAAAATCCTTTCATAAATGAGTTATGTACTAGTTATTTACACTTCATTATGCACAAATAAATGGAAACTCAATAAAAAAAATATGATTAGTTGGTGGAAATTATTTAAATGGATAATCTTAAGTAAAGAGTTTCAGACATGATTTGTACCATTTTCGTGACCCAAATACAGTAACTGTATTTTTTATTTTAGGATTTGAAATTAAATCTTGGATTGTATGTATTTATCATTCGGAGAACACTTGTTAGATTTTTTATATGTTACAAATCTTCTCTCCCCAATAATACATTTAACGGGAGGGGTCACTATTCTCATTAAGTCTTCAGTATTGTTGAAACATCTGAACTAAGATTTAAAGATGCACCAATAAGCCAATTTGCCGATTACCGATTAATCGGTTTTTGATAATCGGCCGATTAATCGGCTAAACTGATTAATGATCATAATCTTTTTTTTTTAATACTACAATTTCACAATCACTGTTTTTTCTTTCTTACACAATTCCGAGTTTAGAAATAGTAAGTAATTTATTTCTGAGAGAAGATTTTTTTTTCTATTTTCTTAATTTTCACAAAATAATTTCAATATTTATCAAATTTCTTAGAACTAATTTTCATATTATTGTTAATAATATCACATTAACACATTGTTAATTATATTAATAGGGCATAAAAATTTAAAAAAAAAGGGGCGGGGGAGCTTCTCTGGTGAGCACTCCAATTTAGGAGTACTTTTAATTAAAAATTTTTAATAATTAGTAGCAATTTAATTCAAGACTTTTATTCTTTGAAAATTAGAGGTCATCTAGAAGTACTGTGTTAAGGAGAAAACTATTGCCACATGAAAAATGTTGCAACATTGTCTATGTGTATATTTATTCAAAGTAAGAGAATTAATTCATTAAAAACTTTATATCAACTGTGAGGATTATTATTACTGTCAATAAAATCATTCATCGTAGTTTCTTAGTGAAGGAAAACTTTAAAGATTAATATTTAAAAAAAAAATTTTCAGCCGATTAATCGGCCCAAATTTTGCCGATTATTAATAATCAGCAAAGTGGCCGATTATGGCCGATTAATCGGTGCATCCCTACTAAGATTTATAGATGGACTTTGGCTACGCTTGGTTTCTTTTTGTGATCGTTCATCATTTCTTCTTTTTTTTTTTTTTTAAATTTATTTCCTTATTTTTCTTTAATTTGAGCAAAAAAGTGAAGCTGTCGAACTTCATTTTCATAATTGAGATAGTCATTTTACATTTTGCCAGAGATGCAACTGTAGCAGAAACTGACTTGAAGTCTATTAAATTGCAGTTTAAGTTCACACAATATCTTATCTTGTATTTTTGGAAACAGGGGGAAAATCAAGCTATAAAGTCATAAGGAAAAATTAAAAGTTGACCTCATAAATGAAACTTTAGGACGTGTGTACACGAATTTATATTTTTAATGTGGGTGTGTGTTATTTGTTTCTGAGAGTCCAAATTTTGTACTTGTGTTCACATTTGGAAAAAAATGTCAGCTTTGAAGTTATTCTAGTTTCATTGCAAACCATGTTTCATTTTAATATTACCTGTTCTTTATTATTCTTTATTTATGCCATTGTCTGATTTCATTTTAGTTGTTTAAGAATGAAACATTTTGCAACTTTTGTCTCTTATTCTTCACTCTTTGAGTATACCATCTTTTAAACTTCCGTTGCATTTTCTGGCTTGTGTGACGTTTACTGAGCAGATTTTTAAAAAAAATTGTTCTAAAATGTTTCAAATCATCGTATATAGCATGCACTTTGTAAATGTGAACATGTTTAAAGCCTGTGTCCTGGACGCCATTTTTCAGTTTCTCTTAGAAATTTTCGATTTATCGAATTTGGTCTGATCACGATCACTTTGGTTAGCTGGGGTTCTATCACACTGTTGAGTGTGTGACCAAACTGTTTTATGATACAACATTTGCGATTATTATAACATGGACTCAATGTTACATTGTGTGAAACTTATAGTTCATTTTACACGGTTTTGATATAGCATGATTAAAACAAAAAAATAATTACATTTTCATTCAATTCTATGTTTAAAAAATAACCTTATGGTCAAATATTTGTTTCATTTGGCCTACAGTAAATAAAAATATAGCAGTAGAATGGTTCTAAATTTTTTTTTCCTCTGACAATTTTTATTGTTCCAAAAAATCTGATTTACTTTTGATAGTGTGGGTGCTTTTCTTTATCAATGAAGTTGATTTTTTTAAATAAAAACTAAATGACTTATTTTGTTTGTTTTACTGGAATGAAGTTTCAACTATCATAAAATTGACCCCTTAAGATTTATACGATATGATTTGGTACACATTGTCTTGAATGTTATATTATTATTCTTTAATTTTCATGCACAAAGGTCACAATATCTATTTCACAATACAAATTCACCAGGTGTATACTAGGTACATGATTAATTTAATTAATGAATAAAATAATAAAATTTATTCAAGTTTGGTACAACCCAGTTTCGAGACAGCACAGTACGAATTAACTGTTATGTCAAGGACGACTGTATTTAGAGTTTTTCATCTTCCCCACAGGCTCGGCGGATGTGAATGTCACCCCAGACAAGAGACAAGTGTTCATTCCGGAAGAAAAACTTCTTCTTGCAGTCATCAAGGTGATATATGCCTTACTGCTGTCAAATCTTTCCATTTTTTTATGGAGGTGTTGAATTTTAAAGCACAGAAACCTATCATTGTATTGCGTTTGTAGGGAGACAACAAAAAAGTGTGAACTATCCAAAAACACGATATGACTGAGGTAATTGTTCAAGTTATGTGCAAATGAATGACTTGTGCGCATAATAAAGGGTTAACTTATTATCATATCAGAACCACAACGACGTGAGTACAAAAATGGCGATTTTCACTTTTTTGTTGCATTGTATGTAGAATCTTATTCTGCATCGACCCATTAGAACGATATTCTATAAAAGAAATTCCTTCACAATGATTTAGCAGCTTTAAATGAGTGTGAGTCCCATCCTTCACATGTATCCGACAATGGTTTTCAACCTCTACTGAAAAGTGACGAAAATGGACTTGCTTTAGTCTTGTTCTGAGGTACAAATATTAGGGAATTTTTTTTAGTAAAAACAGTAGAAAATTATGCTTTCCAATTGTTCCTTTAAAGTTAACAAAAAATAAAATCATTTATTGTTTTACGATGGAATAGAAATTGAAAGTTTCAGCTTAAACTACAATGAATTTAGTCGTGTGATATACATACCAGTTTTATTCAGTGATTTAAATAAAAAATGGAAAATACTTTTACTTAGAAATATATATACCACCACCATATATGATGTTAAGTGTGAAGCGAAACATTTTTTGAAATATAACTTTTTGGGAGACAACGAAAAATCTCGACATATCGAGGCACGATGTAACTAGGGTTACTGTATAACTTTTAATGTCTCATGTTAGGTTTTATTTGTTTATTTTGTTACAATCAGAAAGTGCTGATTTAAATTTCCTTAGAGATAAAAATATAGAATAATTTTCCTTCCACTAATTAGCTTAATCCCATGTGTTTTTGCCTACTTTCTCGTTAAAGTAAAAGAAAGACAAGAAAAGCATTAAAAGTGGCTTAATGTATCTTTAAAATGTATCATAGTCCAAAACAAGTCGAAATTTTTTGCTCAGCTTAAAACCACTCAAACAACTTGTTCCCCCCCCCTCCCACAACTTTTGAATGAACAGTTCAATTCAAACAAACTTTTTTTTTTGGGGGGGGGGCATATTTAGTTTTTTGAAATCAGAATTAATTGCTAAAATACAAGATTTAGACAATTAATGGAAAATTGATCAGATGCTAGAATGTTCATGTAGGTAGACGGGAAAGTAGGCTCTTTTAGTTCTTGACTTTGCTCTTCAGATTTTTAGGCTTTTAAAAGCACCCACATATATGATTAACTTTAGTGTTTATTTCCCATTTTTTGAGGTAGTGTATGTACTGATTAGTACTTTATGTATCTAGAGTTCGCTCCTGGGAATGTACAGTAGTCAGCCGTCTCAGATGAAGTTGTGCTCTTCAAGTGCAGTTTTTGAAAATCAAAAGCTGAGTATGTTTCATTTTACTTGTTTTGTCACACGCATGGATAACTATTGCTCTTTATGAATCGTTTAAGATCAAGACCCGTTGAGTCTATTTTTTATGAAAATTAATTTTATTTTTTAAAAAATATAAGTGCAAGGGCTACTTTACCTATGGCTTAACTCTTTATGTTCCAAATTAAGTTTACAATGAATTTTTATTTATTTTTTTTGGTTTCTTTAGTTGGAAATATATTAAAAAAACATTTTTACCGAGTATACAAATTGAAAATTTTTGTGGTCTGAAGACCCCTACGCTTTAGGGTCCCCAAGAAAACTTTCCGATCACAGGTACCGTCTGCCGGCCTCTCAGCAAAGTACAGGGAGTGGTACTTAAAAGCTTCAGCATGATTACAGCCATTTAGGATTCATAATACTAAATTAATATAAGCGGAACTTCTGAGTCCCGTTGGGGCGTGAAGGGTTAAAGGCAATAAAAACTGAGTGTGGGCCATTCCAACGAAAATGGTACAAATCATGTCCGAGACTTTAGAATTTTTTAAAATCAATTTTAATAACTACCACCCATTACGTGTATTTTTTATTGCTTCTCCATTTAATTTTGTGCCATCAAGTATCAATTGATTAGGTATAATCCATTTAGAAATGACACAAAAAAAATTATCTTTGTCAGAAGAAGGAGAAAATGACGTGGCCCAGCTTCAAATTGCTAGAATTTTAAGTGTGATTTAAAATTAAACTGAAATGAAACGACAAAATAAATGACACTGCACTGCACAAAAGATGCTTCTGACACCACTTCTGCAGATTATTACGCAAATGAAAAATAATTTCCCCAAAAAACACTTATTATTTATCCATGTCCCTAGATTTTCTATGTTTCGAATTGTTCACTCTTACAAGCCTTCTGGAAATAAAATAAACAATGGCATTCAGTCTGATATATATATTTTTTAAATATAGGTAGTATAACTGCCATGATTAGCTTGCTACATTGAATTATGTAGTCAACAACCAGGGTGAGCCTCATTCTTTTCTTATGGTGGTTAGTTTGAACAGTTGGATGTCCACTCTGTCACAGTCGATTTCATGATGAAAAAAATAGATTTTTTTCTTGAAATTGCAGACAGACTTACAGTTTTAGGCTGTTTATTCCACTTTATGCTTGTTCTATGATTCTAACTTTTCTTTGTGATTATAAGAATATTTTTAAAGGCTTATTTGACCACTCTGTTACACAAAGTGGTCTAAATATTTGAAATCCTTTCATAAATGAGTCATGTACTAGCCATTTACACTTCATTATCTATATACATCAGGGGTGGCCAACCTTTTCAGGGAGAGTGCCACTATCTGGAGAGAAAAAGCTTAACGTGCCACGTCGTATTTTTCCAACAAACTGAATTAAAAATATATAATAATAAAATGGATTTTATGTTGGCTGACTATGTAATTCTTACTCAAATGAAACATTTTCTCTCGTAAATCTGAGCAATTGAAATCTAAATTACGATGGAGATAAAACAAGTCCGAACTTGAGAGTTATTGTTAATAAACCTTTATAGGTCTTTTATAGGTTCTGTCAGTTGGCTTATACTTAAAATAGAAACAAATAACATCAAACATTCTATTATAAAAATTAAACAGTCTGTACTTAATGTGATTTATGCGTCTGTATCTTTTTTACGAAGTCTTTAATTTTAGGATTAGTTCTTGAGAATCCAAAGAAGTTTCAGTGTTTTAAGTGTTATCAATTAATATTCAACTGTATTTAGATTTTTCTGCATTCATAACAAAAAAAATTGTTTAGAAGAGTATTTTGAACCAAATCTACAACAGCACCAGATGGCTAAAGTGTTTAAATGTGAAAAAAATTTTGTTCGTAGAAATTTCCTAATTTCTATGTAACGTGAATGATTTTCTGTTGAAGTAAGCTCTTATATTTGATGACCAATTCAAAAGGTCAGTAATTCCGATTTGGATTTCAGAAGGGTAACAAGTACTGTCTTGCAGAGAAATAGACAAAGAATTTGAAAAGATCAGAATTTTTTTTTATCGTCCTGAAAATCATCAAACTTAACATTGAATGAATACTTAAACTAGATGTAAAATTTTCTCCATATACCGTTGGGAACTTATTACATTTCGGTTGATACTT
The DNA here is from genome assembly GCA_038373865.1 of Uloborus plumipes. NCBI lineage: Eukaryota > Metazoa > Arthropoda > Arachnida > Araneae > Uloboridae > Uloborus > Uloborus plumipes. The sequence continues at coordinate 43,196 of JAXGGA010003174.1, forward strand.
TCAGTATTAGCTTTTAATGTTTTATTCTTTTTTCTCGAAAGTAGAGAGAAAGAAACTGAAGTTTCATCATAAAAGAATGTAGATGGCCTATACTGGTTTAGGAAACATTTTCTTAGTACAATCTCAAATTTAAATTACTTAAACGCCGGATTTAATGAAAGATGAAATAGCTAAATTCAATCGCTATTCTTCATTCCTAAGTAGCAAGTCCTCATTGCTTTCCTTCCAGATATGTTAAAAATCACTTTCTAAAATTCTAAAATCTTATGACTATTTTTCCCTTGGTTAGCTATCTCACGTTTCAATGAAGGAGTAGCTTGCCATACTCTCCTCTTTCTCCTGGGAAAAGTTCACAAAACATTCAGAACTCTAATTCATAGTTTGTCAGTACAGTGAACTCTACAGGGTCACCAACACAGAAAAAATTTCATTCCTTGGCAAGGAGTTTGTAATAGATAATTCGATGATACTTTTGAAGTTTTTTCCCCAAATTAGTTTCAAGTAATGTAACAAAAACAATTTAAGGATCTTCATTTGTGCAACCATACCGAATTTTGTCCAATCTGGTTTCTTAATTTTAGTTGCAGAGTAAACTTTTTTATATATAATTTCATCACCCGTAGCTGAAACTATTGCAGATCAAAAATCCATTCTGCAGCAACGAAAGTTTCAGTCGTGTCAAGCATAAATATGCTTTACAAAGCATTGTCTGTAACGTCACAGCTTTCGTTGGATGTCCGAATCTAACGCTAAGTACTTTGCAGTTCAGACAATTTGTAAGCCAGCCTCCTGACACTTAATTGTCATAATGTCAGGTTATCAGTTTAAGGATTTTAGTTTTTATCAATATTCTTGGGATCGACATTTTTTCTTCAATTTTGGAATTTTTTCAAAAAGTCTTCGCGTGCCACTCTTACTGCTCTGCCGTGCCACATTATGGCACGCGTGCCGCGGGTTGGCCACCACTGATATACATAAATGACTACTTTTGTATGCATGTATGGATGTATGTCCGGGGTAATCCTCAAAACTACTGGACTGATTTTAACCATTTTTTCACCGCAGATATAATTTATTTCAAAAAACTTAGTTTTAAAAAGTTATCATGATTAAATTTGCACCTATTGTTGCAAAAATTTGTTGCCTCGCAACAACAATATTAATAGTAATCATGATGAAAATTTTGAACCAAGGCTTCTCTGGAGTAAGTATGAAATGTATTGCTTTCTTAGGATTTTTATATTCATCTATGCCAATAATCGATGCCGGGTTAAATAAAAAGAAAATTGATATTGGCAACAGTTAGAAAATAGAAAGTGATTTGGAAAATCACACGGATCAAATAAATAACGCATTTAAGTTTGATTTTACGTTCTTCATCACACCCAGTTAATCTACTGCATGATCACAAAAAAAAGCTTTAAGGGACTTTTCTTCATGGAACACTTAAAGCTAGTTTACATTAATTGAAATAATTTATTTACAATATATATAATCATCAAGAATGGCTAAATTTGGCATATCAAGAATGCTCAGAACAAAAAGTGATCGAGTTTCAAGAGTTCAGGTTTCAAGAATAACAAAAATCATGGAATTCCAAGCTATTTTAAATTTATCGTTTGCTTCTTGCGAATGCTACCAAACCAAAACTTGAAACAAAAAGCTTAATGAAAACAAAAAAAGATATGCAAATAGAACTTAAAATTAAATATTCAACTGTAAATAAATGTTAACTATGGTAAAAAAGTAAAGAAGTAGCTTTTTGTAGAAAAAAAAAAGAATATTACATTATGAAGTTGCTCAAGTTCGTGGAGCCCTGAAGACAGATGTTTCAGGCTATAAGAAACCCTTTTTTTAAAGCAAAAAGAGTGAGTTTATTTCATTAATATTTGCAACTTCAGAACAGGTGTCAGCAGTTCTCTGAATTTGCGATTTAACATAATTTTTTTTTCTTTTGCTAAAAATGATGTTTAATACCCAGAAGCTTCCCAAACTGAGGCCACTTTGATCTCACTAAAGGATTTGTATTATTATTGGGTTTATATTATTATCTCATTAATGGACGAATTTAAAGAAAGTATTGCTTATCATAGCAATTGTTTATTGTTTCAATTATATTTTTTAATATCTAATATTTCTTCTCGTTAGATGTAGGTATATGTGCATGATTGTATTTTACAGGGGTGATTATGTTCCGGTATTTTACCGGATTTCCGGTATTTTCATGTTCGATTCTGGTATTTTCATGTTCGAAAATACGGAAAATAAAATATTTTTAATCATGCTTCTATCTTCAAACCTCCGGATTTTTTTTTTGCTTTTTCGAATTTTTGATGATTATACTGATAATTATTAATAATATTCATCGAATAAAAATGTTAAAATGCCATTATAATTATTTTTTTTTACTTTAATAAATTATTTTATTTGCATCTTTTTTTTATTTTGATGCCTTCATTTTAAAAAATGCAATTGATTTGCATCGGATATGAAAATCGAATTTTTCTTATTTTTGACGTTACATTAATTATTATATGTGTATAATTATAAAATTAGGTGTGCTTAAGTAATAGGGACTTTAGTTTTAAAAAAATACCCCCCTCCCCCCACACACATATTTTCTCTTTCAAACTTTCAGGTATTTTTTTACAAACTCACAATCACCACTGATTTTATCAATCTGTAAAACTTTGAGTTAAATTCCATTAGTTGAGAATTTCACCCTCTCAAAAATTGAAATTTGACGTGATAACGATATCATGTTATTGATTTAAATTAAGTGCTGTGAAACACTGACTTTGATCCTGATTTTTTCCCCCCAAAAATCTTCGATTGAAATTAAATTCTAACTTAAACCCTGGACATTTCCATGAAAACCTGGAATTTCTCTCATTCTGCCTTTTGGATTAATGTGGTTAATTGTCTTACAAAATCTTTGTACGGGCCTTATGCCTATTTAATAGCAATTTCTCTTGCCACGGGCATTCATAAATTTCATAAAAAATGGAAGGGTGTTCTACAGTGATATAATGTTTGGTACATTGTTGTTTGGTTTTACGTAAAATCTTCTGCATTTTTACTTGCTTTTCCTGTTTTTTTTCTTATTTAACTTACATATATTCAAAAAGAGAGGTTAGCAGATGTAGACCAATGTTTTATTTCCTTAGATTTCAACCAAGTTCTACCTACAGTTATATCAAGCAAGTAAAGAAATGTTTCCTATTTTTCTTCTGTGTAATATTTTGTTCAACCTTTTCCCCTATTGGATCAAACTGACACTATTTTTCATGTTAAAAGCTATTCTACAATCAGTGACTCATTTTTCTGTAATTCTTACAGATTTTTCAGGATCCTTTGCCTCTTCCCCTACACCCCTTCAAAGTGTTGAGGTTAGTAGTCCCAAGAGTGTTTTTCCCTATTTTCCCACACAAATATTATCAATGTTTCTAACTATTATATTCTCAAATCTCTCTTATGTTTTGTTTAATCACGTTCGCAGAATTTTTGCAAAACAATAAATGCTCAGTCACAGAAAATTTGAATTACAAAAGTAGACCTCTCACAAATCTTCACCCTGCTTCGATTTAATTCTTAAAGTGTAAATTTATAATATTAATTTAAAGATGGCTAAATAATATCATAAAAATTGAAAATCTTTTAACTGTACTTATCTTAGAGTTTAAAATTTTGCATTGCATTGTGAATGCAAATTTATCAAAATGCTCAGATAGGCATATCTGTTTCAAAGGTCAAATATATAATTTCAAAAATGAAAGGAAGACTAATTATTTAGCTAGTTTAAAAAATATAATGTACTGTAAATAAATAGCAAAGTAATTATCAATATATTATTATTTATATATTATTATATTTTTTCCTGAATTATGTATGTGAGTTAATATTTAGAAAAGTGCCAAATTGAGTCCCAAGTGAATTTTCACTAGTATTTCAATAACTAGCTAAAAAAATAATTTTCCCCAGAAAGAAGACAAGTTTCTGCTTTCATTTCATCTAATAACATCAGAAAAAAATTTTTTTTTCTTCAGAAAATATTGTTTTTATACATCAAAAATCAGATCGGTAACGTGTCCCCAGTAGCAAAGCTTAGCATGCAAATAGGTCCTGTGCACTTTCTAACTTTCCAAAAAAATGCACTTGCACAAAAAACGATTCTATTTTTACCCCTTTGTTAATATTTTACTTCATTTTTGTTTTAATCGATTTCTGATTTTCTAGCCGATGCGAAATAAGCGTGTCCCAAGTTCCGCCGTCAGAGTGGTAACAATAACTTCCGATCTATGTTTAGGCTCCCAAAATCATTTCCTGCACCTATACCACGTGAGTACCTGGTGGGATGTTTTATCGAATCGTAATTAAAAATTTACATTTCTGCATCTAAAATTGTCGGTATGATTTTTTAAAGTGATTTTATAAAATGTGTCATTTGAGTCATCAGATCGGTAACACGCTCTAAAATGCGCAGTTTTTATTATTTTAAAAATTATTTTATATATAAGTATAGTCCTTTATTACAAATGAAAAAAACACGTGTTTGATTTTGGTTTAGTGTGATCGACTCGGAAATAAAAAAAAAAAAACTTTGTCAGTTTGTCAGATCGGTAACAGTCAGAGCGGTAACATTGAAAAACAGTGAATATGTTACAGAACTAACTCACACGTTTCAGAATTATAAAAAGCAAAAATCATAGGTTTTAGCCATATATAATGAATATTTTTGTTCTTAAAAAATGAAAAGCAATGAGTTTTAGTACGATTGCTTCATTTGTGGTTTGTATGACCTAACAATAGAAGTTAGTAAAATAAGAAAAATTGACACTGCAGAAATTAAGTTAATCTATTATTATTATTTTATTTATTTTATTTTTTTTTGGGTGTTTCAATTTCTCATAACTTCGCTAAATAACTAGATAATAACTAGCATGCTAAATTTGAATTTCTGATCAAGAAATTAAATTTCCTGCAACTAATTAAATAAAAGCAAGCAGCAGATTTGTGTGTTGAAAAAGTTGAAGTTGTGTGTTGTTTCAAAAGAAAACAAATGTTTTATTAGCTTGGATTTGGTAATCTCATAATTTATTTTATCTAAAAACCTTATCACTCATTTTTATTTCCAAGAAATGCTTTTTTATAATGAAATTTGATTTTTTAGCCTAATATATATATTTTAATATAATTATCTTAATTCTATGTTAAAAATGCAAGGAAATGATATCATATTTTGAGATGTTAACGAAGACTGAAAGCATAAACTCAAATATGTAGCTCATATTAACATCAGATCTGTAACGGCTTAAAAGTGAGTAGTCCAAGGAGGGGGTAAATAACTTCCTTGACCTCCCCCCTTTTATTTTCTTGCATTTAGACCCAATTTAGACTTAAAATCCAATATTAGTTTTTTTCTGCAAAAAATTTTTTTTTTCAGAAAACTCCAACTTAAAATTGGCACTTTTCTAAATATTGGCTCATGTGTGTTTCTCTTTTTGGTTTTTAGATCTTTAAAAATTTTAAAAATGATTACATGACAATAACAAAACTAAGCATGCATATTGAACTAATGAAATTTAATTAATTTACTGAGAAATATATCTATTTACTCAACATCCAGTTCAAATTTTAGAACATAAAGCCATTATAGAAGTAATATAGAAGCCCAATTTTGTGAGAATAGACAAAAGATAGACAATAGATAAGCAAAGTTCTAAATTTATTTTTATTTCTTTACAACCACCAGAAATAAATAGATGATATAATATAATCCACAAAAGTAACTTTTAGCACTTTCCGTCCTTATTGTTCAATTTTTGAAATAAATATGTTTTTGGGTAGCAGATATCAGTTATTGGTTGGTGATCTGGTAGGAACTGGGTGCCCCTATCCATCGTGGGGCCCTGGGCATGGGCCCACGGTACTATTATTTAGTTTTCCTGTTGGCCGTGACATAAGACTCGGGAGAAGTATACAGCAGTTTTTTTTGCAGAAAATTTTAAAGAAGTTTTTTGAGTTTGCATATAGTTCTAAATTTTATCTAGGTGTGAATGAATGTTTAGCTCTATGTTAAGTCAAAGAAATAACAAATTCTTTTGGATAAGTAGAGTAACTCTATTCATCCAAAATAATCTGTTATTTTTTTCACTTTATATTTATAACTTTTTCACACTATCTGTGTCGCAAATCCTCCCTACCCTAATTTTTTTTTTCCATTCAAGGAAACCTAAGAAGGTGGGTTTGACTGTACGGAGCATGTTTCCATTTACCCTGCAATTCCTCTGTTCTTGCAACCGTTAGTTCTTAATGCATACTTCCTATTGCAAAAAAAGCTCGAAATAAGTTGCATGATTTTAATATTAAAAGTGTGAAGCAAAAAAAGAATTCAGTGAAAACATATGAAATTTAACTTTTTATACAGCCTCCAGGGCGCCTAACTTATGCGGAAAATAATTATGTAAAAATAATTCCGACACAAAAGAATTTAAAGATTTGCAACCAAAATTCAACTAGAAATTCAAGTTCCAACTGTGAAGGGAGTGATAGGGCTGCTGGAAATGAGTTTGGAATACATTCCTTTTCCAGAAAAATGACAGGTTGCCAAATTTAAAAAATAAAGTATTTATATTTTTTTATCTTTAGTGAAAATTAAATAAATGCAAATGTTATGCTATGATGTGTAAAAGTATTCTGTAAAAACTCTACATATTTAAAAAGCACTCCCTATGCACTCATAAAATTTTAAACCATTTGATTTTACTAAATTTAGGGGACCTGTGGAATTTGTATAAAAAGTTAGATTGTACATTATTTCCCTTTTTTTTTTTCTTTTGCTTCAAACTGTTAATATCTTAATCCTGCATTTCATTTTGAGCATTTTTGCAACTGGAAGTATGCATTTTAAATAAATGGTTGCAAAATTGGAGGTCTCGCATGTTAAATGGGAACAACCTGTATACTTTTTGGAATAAATAAAACCATGCACAGTCATTTTGATTTCAAGCGGTGCTAACGATGAATGCAGGGGAAAAGCTGAACTGCTTGTGATTGACTTGTTTTGCAATGTGTATGCTATAAGTTTGAGTATGCATGTATAACAAATGTATGAATTTTTTTTTTTTTTTTCAGTCTCATCCCGAAGCGTCATTCAAGAGGTCTGGAGATGACGATGACGATCGACCTGCCAAAAGTAATTTTCTGTTCTTTTCCTAAATCTTATTAAATTCATGTCATGCTCTGTCCACTTTATTTTTCTGAAAGATTTTTTTTTTTCTTGTTCGAATACGAATCTTCTTCAACTTTTTTTTCTTTTTTAATTATCTGTACAGTCGAACCTTGTTAATTCGAACAGGCTCAAAACAAATTGCTGCTAAGAAGAATTGTAATTCCAATCCCCTTCTATTTCTTTTTGTGTATTGTTTGTCGGATTAGACTATTGTAGGATAAGATAAATTGATTTAAGGATCCCTTTGTTTTTTTTTTTTTTTTTCCTGTTTTCACATCTACACTCGGGGCAAACCTAACCTGGCAGTGTACGATATGCCTAGACTAGTAAGGTTCCGCCACACGGAAATAGTTCATCTGTAAATCAGTAAAAGCTACTTCTAAAAACTACTTTTCTGTGAAATTTGTGTTCTAAAATCTTTAGAATTGAAAAATCCAAGTCATAAATATTCAATTAAAACATAAAATTTTGTGTTTTTAAGAAAAAAAGAATTACAAGCTTAATTTTACGTCATGTTATCTTTTGACCAGTAAAATTCCGAGTTCACTTGGCGAAAATCTGGCCATTTAAACGATTGCTAGCTACCCTTGTATAATCTCCGCCGCGAAAGATAACTGTGTTAGATAATAAAAGACAATATTAAAAGTTAATTTGTTGGCAAATATTTTACAATTTGGCATTCAATTCTACTTCAGTATATTTACTTGACCGATCGATTTTTTACGGTATTTAAGGGCTTGTTTTAATTGGTTAGTGAATTATTTTTTTATTTAATTGATTCTGAGGCTTGTTTTGCTTAATGGCTTTCTTTGATTAAATTTTTATTGAAATGATAAAATAAAATACTGAACAAGTAATGGCAGAGTCAAAGAAAATGGAAAGCAATTGCCAAAATTAAAAATGCTTTACATCGCATACCCATAGCTAAAAAGTAATGGATTAATGTTTATAGAACCTTATTTGTTGCATAAAAGTTTCAACTTTGAAATCTCGTCTCTAGCATTTTATTAAAATTTGGATGTCAAAGGTCATTAAATTTCTCTCATTCAAGGAAAAAAAAAATTCTTTTTTAATTACATGTAATATTTTCCGAGGCTGAGCGAATAATAGCTGATTATGGCAAACTAGAGGAAAATCGGAGCTTTGATACATTACCAATGTTGCGAAAAGGTGTAATACAACTCCTGTAGCTTCCACAATGCTGACAGTTTAGGTTTTCCACGACTATGAATGAATGAATCAAGTGAAAAAGGGGCACCCCTAAGGCAGCGCAAGCACTGCGACCACAGGTCTATTGTACTATCCCCGTTAGAACCCTTAGTAGAGCCCAATAGCTGAGATGAACTTGAGCAGATGTCTAACAGGAATGCTAGACAGTTCGTGGGGATCTAAACAATGGTACCCCAAATGTTCAAGCCTGTAGGTTCCAGGACTATAGTAAAGACACAATGGACTGTAACTTCAGTAAACTTTTCCATAAGATTGAGCGTGCAGTATTCTTTCAGTCGCGATGAACTAATGTTTTTGCGTGCAACATTCCTACAGCAGCATAAACAGAATCATTTTAAATTTTCAGACAAGCACTTTTATACAGTGCATAGGTGGCTCTTTAACACCTTTGAAGTTTGTTTTATCGAGGTTAGACTGTATTGTTTAATTTTTAATGAATAAAATAATTTAGATTTTAGTTTTATTTATGTGTGTACAAGTGTATACCATCAAAAATGGAAGTTAAGTTTTTTATCATAATAATGTTGTTGAGATTACCTGTATGTTTTTTCACAGTAGTGATATGGTAAAAGTACGGTTTGAGCCGGTTTCGAATTAAATCAAGGTTTTCAGCACCGGTTTTCGACATCATCGAGAAGAACTCGATGGGGTTCAGTGATTTAGCTCATTTTGATACTGAATACCTCAGCTATACTCTACTGAATTTTCTTTTACAGAGTTAAATTTGAAATAAATAAATACCTTTGTGCTTAAAAAAATAAATAATAAAGAAAAAAATACATTGAAAAGCTCAAATGTGCAGTACTGCAAATTATTATTGCTATTTATTATTAAAGTTATGTTTGTTTTTAATCGCTGACATATCATCAGCAATGCTAAAAAATCCAAATGCAGTCATATCTATTTAGAAATCACTGTTATGAATTTAGAAAATGGTTTTATTGACATTAATGTGTTATTTTTTTGCCATTAGGTCAGCGAGTGGACAACGACATTGAAATGTGTGAGGATTTTGTGGCTGCCACTCCCCAAGGAAAGACTTTAGTAAGTTGAATTTCAGTTGTCATAATTCAAAATTGTGTGAAAGTATTTCTGTCAGCCTTGTTCTTATTGGTGGATGCTAAATTATTTATGCAAACTTATTCCAGGGGTGATTGTGTTCCGGTATTTTACCGGATTTCCGGTACTTTCATGATTGATTTTGGTATTTTCATGCTCAAAAATACCGGAAATAAGATATTTTTAATCCAGAATTTTTTTTCCCTTTCTCGAATTTTCGGTGATTATACTGATAATTATTTATAATAGTCATCATTTTACATTTTCGATGCTTGCTATTCTTTGTTGAAAGGCAAGTAAATTACATTTCTTTTTATTTTAATTAAATCATTAAAACAAGAGTTTTATACAAAATTCCATGCTCTGTAAGTGTAAAATGTCAAGAACTTAAATGCTCTGGTTGAATTTTATTTTTGCTACAACAATTTAAGTTTTTTAACCCATACATAATATCTTTAAATAGTATTTCACTTCAGTGTTAATAAGTATGAAATCTTTGACTCTGGTCATATTGTGTTGATTAGGAGATTTATAGGTACTACATCTAGATAAATTCTTTTCCAAATTTTCAGTAACAAATGCAACTTTCATTAACTATGTTATATTAATATTTTCGCACAACCAACAGCAGGGGCGGATACAAGGGAGGGGCAATGGGGGCGATCGTCCCTCCCTTGAAGGGCTCTCACCCAGTAAATGTTCAGCATTGAAGCTCAAAAAAAAAAAAAGAAAAAAATTTAGACTAGTTATAATGACATTGAAGGAAGGAAATTTCGGCTTTCCCTCGTAAATGTTTCGAAATTGAAGTCCAAAATTTATGTGATCAACATGTACAAACCAGTATACATAGTAAAAAGCGAGTAATTAAAGTCAACCGCCCCTCCCTTGAACAAGTTCTGGATCCGCCCTTGACCAACAGTTATTCTGTTAGACCTTTACTTTATCTTTAAAATATTTTTTGGAGATCATTTGTACAACACCAGCTCAAAAGTAACTTTATTACTCGTGTATAATTTAATTAAATGCATTGCACAATATTTTGACTAAAAACTATTTGAAACTTTTCGAATACATGAAATGTGTCTTGTTTGTTTATGAATGGCAATTTATAATCTAGTATGTATAATTATAAAATTAGGCGTGCTTAAGTAACAGAGCCCTTGGTTTTAAAAAAAAATGTCGCCCCCCCCCCCAACACACATGCACACTTTCTCTTTAAAACTTTCAAGTATTTTTTTATGAACTCACAATCAACCCTGTTATTCAACACTTGGGTTTCTTGTGTATAACAGTAACTGCTGTTGCTGTGGTGCAGTTCTTTTCATTAGTTTTCAGAAGTTGTAAGTTTGCCACTGTTCTTCTTTGTCAATTCTATGCCTCAGAGCCAGACTAGCGCAAGTCCAAAAATGGTGATTTTTACTTTTTTACTGCATTGTATCCAGAATCTTACAGAGGTTATTGTATTCCGGTATTTTACCAGATTTCCGGTATTTTCATGTTCAAAAATACTGGAAATAAAATATTTTAAATTGTACTTTTATCTTCCCAACTCCAGTATTGAGTAATGTATGATCTCAATTAGTTTCAAACCATGGAGAGTGCTGTATGCATAAGATACAAATGCATTAAAAAATGAAGAATTTTGAATCTTTGAACATTTGGTGTCTTATCCTAACAAAGATAAATCCGAACCTATTGAATATTCATCAGTAAATCCATCCAGCTTATGTTTTTCCTTGACAAAGAGCCGTCTTGGTAAAGTCCGACCTCGTAAATAAGGCACATGCCAATCAAATCAGAAATGTGTCCATTTCTTGAAGCTACTGAATTTTTATTGAAAAATGCGCCAGATTGAGATTGTATGAAAAATTATAATGAACTCTGTCTGGAAAATAATTTTGCTTCTTTTCTGACACATTTTCTCCCACTCCAGGTGACTGAATCTCCATCCGATTCCTCAGAACATTCACCCACAGAAACCTCAAGCCCTGAAAAGGTCGCCAATCCGGGGAAAATCCCGGCAGGGATCGGGTTCACCCTGACCCTCCCCTTCCAATAAGAAAACCTCTCCCCGAAGAGCGGGGTGGGCAGTCTTTCTCGCTTCTCACATCAGATTGTCGAAAAATTTATCGAAGCGGAAGATGTTGTGGGGATTAGATTTTTGCATGGAAAGCAGGACAAGGGGATATTGTTTTAAGCAATTCAAATCTCAGGAAAATCTGGAAATGATGAATAATGGTTATTTTAGCTGGGTAGTGGGAACTTGGAACAGCCTACCGGAAGAGGCTATGATGAGCGAGGGAATGGATAGCTTTAAGATTGCCACTGATCTTCATTGGGGACTATAAATGGACCAGTACCAGCCCAGCTGAGCCAGAGCCTGTTGCTGGTTGTCCCAGTTGTATTTTTATTTTAATACATTTTTTTCCCCTCCAGGTGACCGATTCTCTCTCCGAATCTATGAAACAAGCACCCACAGAAAAGTCCAGCCCTGGAAAGATTCCAGATCGGGGGAGAATCCCAGAATCCATCGGGTTCACCCTGACCCTCCCCTTCCGGGAAGAGACCCTCTCTCCCAGGAGGGGGGCGGGGGGCCTGTCTCGCTTCGCACACCAGGGCTCACCCAAGAAGTCAAATGCAACGATCAAGAAGTGGGGTCCAGTGGTGGTCAAGAGTGATGGTGAGTCCAAGACGTCCAGCCTGTTCTCGAGGTTCGCCATGAACGGCAGGAGGTTTGGAACAGATCAAAATGCGGATAGTAGTCCACAGGGAAGAGTGGACATACCGAAAGAGGTACGATTCCAGACTTCGTAATTATTCTGGTATTTCTGATAAAAAATATTGGTACTTAGTCTAAGATCCGGCTGCAATATTTCTGCACCCATCAAGTTTTGTCATTACATATATATCAAATAAAAGCTCTTATTTTTTTCGAATCTAAAAAAACTAGTTGCCTGTGCAAAAGTGAATGCAACATGTTCGCAACCTATCCCAAATAGTTGCGATGGGGGAAGTATTTCTGCACCCATCGAGTATTGTCATCACTGTAGGGAATATGATGAAGAAATAGTTCATATTCCTTATTGCAGAGTGGTAGTTGCAGATGGTCATGTTTTGAAGTCTCGAAGCAGGAATAATTAATGGAAAAAGTTCTCAAGAGAAAATATTCATATTATTTTAACTTTGAAGTTTACTTAAGACAGTCATATCATTGTTGTCCGGGATTAAAAAAAATTATAAAAAACATTTAACAACGTGAATGATAGGTGCTGTAGAAAAGAACATTTTGACGTCAACAGTTTAAAAGATAAATTTAAACATGCACCACACACGTAAAATATAAGTACATTGCATCATGAACATCACAAACGACGACACGGAACAACACACACATGGGAAACGGAAAGAGAAGAGAGGGAAACAGCTTTGCTAGAGCTTTTTATAATCCCACGTGCGTTCCAAAACAACCTAACATGTAAATTAGTTTTCAGTTACCAAACTCAAGAAACTTTCTAAAAAATCTCATAGCTGCGGTTTAATAGGAACGGAATGACTCGATTCAAAATAACCAGTTCCTATTACGCAAAAACTCTCGAGTGAAGTCAAAACCTTGATGCAATGTTTACATTCATTTCAAACTATTGTAGAATCAATTTGCAGGGGCAAAAACGCTTTTTAGTCTTAAAAGATAATATTTCATCCTCTATTTAAGGAAAATAAAAACGAAAAAGTTAAGAATCACTAATCTCCATCGCAACTGTTTGCGACAGGCCACGACCGTGTTGCGGCCACTTTTATGTAGGCAACCAAAGTTTTCCAGATTCAGAAAAAAATTAGCTTTCATTTGAAATACCGTCAGCCCCGCTTAAACAAATACTGTCGTTCCAAGAAATATTATTCGATTAAGCGGGGTATTTGCAGGGGTGATTGTGTTCCGGTATTTTCATGATCGATGCTGGTATTTTCATGTTCAAAAATACCGGAATAAAATATTTTTGATTATGCTTATATCTTCGAACATCCGGAATTTTTTTTGCTTTTTCGAATTTTCGATGATTTTTCCGATAATTATTAATAATATTTATCGAATAGAAATGTTGAGATGCCATTCTAATTGTTTTTTTACTTTAATAAATTATTTTATTTGCATCTTTTATTGATTTTTATACCTTTATTTTAAAAAATGCAATTGATTTGCATCCAATATGAAAATCGATTTTTTCTCATATTTGATGCTTATTACCCTTAGTTAGAAGACAAATGAAATATGCTTTTATTTATTTTTAAAAATCCTGAATTTAATATTTTCGAGTGAAATTCCGTGTCTTTTTTGAAAATCAAAATGTTAAAATTACAATTTGAAGATATGATTTAATTTTATTTTGCTTCAATTATGTGGATAGTAAAATGTGGATGAGAGAAATGTTTATCGAGAGCTTTTAATTGTTAATCTGAAGTCAGTTTATTTGAATTCTTTTATATGACACTAGCGGTACCCGCACGGCTTTGCCCGTGGTATAAAATTAAAAGTGCATTTGTAAAATAATTGATATAGCAGAAAAAATGCTCTATTTTAGTTTTATTCAACTATAATTCCTTTAAAGTGATATAAAGATCTGATATGGACCCCACACTACTTAATTTTACGTGTAAATTTCTTAGTAGATGCCTTAAGTGCTAAAATAGTGCTCGGAGTGAGCAGGATAACAATTCAAACACTTGTATCCCTAGTTTGCTACGAAATAATGCAAAAAAATGTTTTACAATGATTAATCTCCTAAATATCGTCGATTTTAACATCATTCAGTGGATTTTTCGCAAAATATCGCCAACAGTGCCAAATTGAACCCAAATAAAAAAAAAAAAAAATATTCGCCAATTTGGCGTCAAATACTTAGCGATCAAAAGCTTGGCGATATATCGCCAAGTGGTCGCGCCAATTCATATCACTTTTGTTAACCAATTCATATCACCTTGCATTGAAAACACTGATTTACCCGATAAATGGGGTAAAACACCCTCTTGGAACATTCGAATGAAACCCCAAGGGAGATGGAGAAAAATAAGCCAAAAGAGAAAATAAGAACAATTTTGTTGATAACAGAAACCAACAGAAATCTTACCAAAGTTTAAAAGAAGAAGAAAGTTTTCTTTCCTAGCTTAAAAAACAAAACAATACATTTTCCGAAATGAAACACTTAAAAAAACGATGCAATATGGCAATTGATACGATATTTCGTTAATCTGTGCTTTAGGTACCCTTTTCTCGCTAAATGAACGATAGGCGCGCCAAGCGTGGTAACCCTAGCTATTTTGCGTAGTTGACTTTTTGAAAACGCGCCAAGCAGGGTCCCAAAGCATCTTCACCGGAAAAAAGACAGGGTTGCCAGAGAATTGGAACAAAAAAATACTGCGCCTCCCCTAAAAAAAATATTACAAAATACTACTGTTTCCAAACGTTGCCAAAATCAATGTTGCTGAAATGCGAAATCTATGAAAATGAAAAAAAAAAAAAAAAATCCGCCAAGTCTTTTAATTAAGTCATTAGTATATTGGAAACAGGGTTGCCAGAAAAATACTATGCTCCTTATTTGAGCCGAAAAAATACTACCGTAGAATCAAAAATACTACGTCTGGCAACCCTGGAAAAAGAACGAAACAAAAATAAGTATGAACACGTAACCATAGTAACAACATAAAAAGTTGATTTCCGTTGATAAAATAATTCATTTTATCTCTCTTTTCAAACAAATTTTATTCCAGAGCTCAATCATTTTAGAATCGTTTGGCTTGCTTTACTGAAGGTAAGCCTTGAATTTCGGGATTCTAAAAACAGTTGTTACAGCTCTCCTGATGATCGTAGAAACTTCGAAAAAACTTCATTTTGTGCAGAAAATTCAAGCTTTCGAATGACATAAGACTTGAAAATGTGTGTGAAATATTTCTTCCCTATTTTATCGAATTTCCGCTAAGAATTCGAATAGAAAAAGAACGAAATGGAATTTTCGAAAAATCGCTTCGAGGTGCAAAACTACATGCTACAAACTAATTTTGTGCCAAGTGGCATGAAAATCGACCGAACGGTTTTGGCGCTACGCGCGTAACAGACAGACAGAAAGAAGGACAGACAGAACCACCTTCAGCTTTATTATTAGTAGAGATTTTCATACTTTTAACTCCTTAATTTTGAAAATTGCGATCTCTTTGCGTCAGCTGTGAAAATCATATATTTTGGATTTTGCTTGTTGTCTTTGCTATTCCTTGTTGAAAGACAAACAAATAACATTTCTTTTTATTTTGATTAAATCATTAAAATAAATTTTTGAACAAAATTCCATGCTCTTTCAAAGTGTCAAATGTCAAAAACTTAAATGCTGAATCTGTAGCTGAATTTTATTTTTGTTTCAACTATATAAGTTTGTTAACACGTACATAATATCTTTAAATAGTATTTCACTTCAGTATTAATAAATATGAAATCTTTGACTCAGGTCATATTGTACTGATTAGGAAATTTATGGGTACTGCATCTTTTCCATATTTTCAGTAACAAATGCAACTTTCAGAACTTTATAAATATTTTTGCACAATAAACAGTAATTCTATTAGACTTTTGCTTTCTCTTTAAAATATTTTTTTGGAGATAATTTGTTCAACTCCAGCTCAAACGTAACTTTATTGCTCATTTGCAATTTAATTAAATGCATGTACAATATTTTGACTAAAAACTATTTGAATATATGAAATGTGTTAGTTTATGAAAGGAAATTAATTAATATATATGTATAATTATGAAATTAGGTGCGCTTAAGTCTTGGCCTTTGGTGTTAAAAAAGCACCCCCCTCCCCTCCCCTCCCGCTCACACATTTCCTTTTTAAAACTTTCAGGTATTTTTGTATGAACTCACAATCATCCCTGTATTTGTTTAAGAAACCTCTCTCATTGTGTCTATGGCACGGTTCTAGGATGTTTTATTTGTATAAGCGAGGTATTCATTTTTATCCGTTACCCGATTAAGCGGGGATGACAATACTCGATGGGTGCCGAAATACTGCAGCCGGATCTCGTACTATTACTTATTAACTTTACCGTAGCTGCAGATTTGGTGGTTTTAGACAACTGCAAATTGTGTGCAAACATCATACACTAAAAAAAAAACCAAATCTGTTTCAGTATCCAAATCGGCTGTTCAAAGCTGTGGTCGAGTTAATACAGAAGTACCAAAATATTTTGTTCTGATTTATAGTTTATTTTCCTGGCTTATTTTATTATTATTATTATTATTTTAACCCATTAATGTCTAGCGTCCCTTTTTAAGGACGGTCCAAAAAGTGTGTCTGAATTTTCCAAAAATGAACATTGAAACAAAATAATATTGTTAAATTATTACTTTGGTATCGTTTCAATTCACTGTCAACAGATTGCAGCACACAACCATTGTAAAGTGTGCTCTGTAGCCGTTTTATTATGATCTTTATCAAGAATGACATCGTTCACAATCTCAAGAACAAAAAGCTAAGTTTTTAAAATGATTCCCAGCTTCCCAGTTTATGTTAATTGCTGATTTTATTTCTTCTTATAAATGTCTTTTTAAATATTATATTGTAGGCAGAAAAAAAAATTGAATAAAAAAGTATGTACCCTCTGGTGCCTAGTAGGGGTGCAATGAATAGTGATTTGGCCGAATACCGAATATTCGGCCAAACTCAAGGCTGCTTTAGCCTTCAAATTTCGAGTTGAGCCGCACCATAGTTTGCGGACGCTCGCTGGTAAGATAAATTCACTTTATCTACCAGTTTGTTGGCTATTTTAGCTACAATAAGAGGATTTTTGCCTCCGGCTCGATCATTGGCTATTCCTAACTGAGGAGCCCATAATAAGGGCGAAACTGCAGTCTTAGGATGCTATGATCGAGCTGATCGAGTGGGTGCATTTGCTCAAGGCTGAATATTCGGCTATTAGGCCGCCGAATAGTTAACTTGTTTTTGTTAATAAACAAAGCACAGGTTGCATTTAAAGCATACTTTTGTATGATTATGAGTTCAATATAGATTATTAAAGTTTAAAAAAAAAATAATTTGGATTTTTTTTTTTTTTTGAAAATGGTAGCATTAGTTCAAACTTCAAAAATATTCGGCCATATTTGGCCAAAAAATTACTAAAAAATAGACCAAAGAAGAATATACTTCCTTACCAATTGTTCTTAAAGATCAGAGCTCTATATTTAAGCTTCTAAAAAAGTTTTTCATAAAGCTCTTCCAAATAAATAAGGGGAAAAAATAAACTGAAATGATTCAGCATGGAAATATATCATAGTTTTTTATGGTAGTTAGTGTTTACATTTACCAAAATTAGTAGCAACCAACCATATTTCTCTGTAAGAAATGTTAATATTTGAAGGCATTCCAACACAAAAAAATTTATCTAGATAACTCATAGACTTGTATCCGTGTAGGCAACAAGAGAAAAATTGACTGTTATCGTTCTTAGAACACTTTTTTGAGTTGGTTTAAGTAGTGAAAATTGAATTTCCAAACCTATCTTAACAGAACAGAAAGTGCATTTCAGAACTAGATGCTCAATACATTTACCAAACACTAATTTTTTTAATCTGGTAAAATTTTAGGAAAAGAAAAAGAAAGAGACCTATCTCCTAAAAATGTTTTCTGCATCACAATCTGTTTGCATAGAAAAAACTTAACTTTATGTTTTTCACAATTGATCAGGAAGAATATTTTTGAAATGTTATGTATCGGAATTAACAATGCTATTTTTATATTTTAAATTCTCATATTCAATTTTTTTAAGTAAAAGATCGGGAAGGAAGCATATTTCTATCATACTATTTTATTTTGATAAAGAAAGAATTGACCGTTGTTTCATGTATGATTTATGCTTAGATATTTTATTAATTTAATTCTTTTATGTATAAGAATTAATTTCATAAAATAAGTATACCAAACCTTGTAATAAGCAAGAAAAATTATTTTGTTTTTCTGCTTTATCCTATGATTTTGTATAGATTTATTTTATGTGTTAAGATAGTCAAGGTTTGTGGCACACACAGTTTAAGTTGACAATAAAATTAGTGAATACCCTCAAAAATGACAAAGTACCAATAGTTTTTAATGCAGCTGTCATGCCCCATTTGATTCAAACAACATATTCATTTTTTTTTTGTAAGGGTATAGAGGAGCTTGCTGGGAAATTTTAAAATTAATTTTTTTAATTTTGAAGAAAAAAGGAAAAACAGTACTGGATTTTGAAAGGATGGATTTTTTTTAAGAACTTGAAACTAAAGAAAAAGAGACCAGTTTGGAGCCCTGTCATTTGCATTGATTTTTTTATGCCAATGTCTCTAGTACAAAAAAGAAAAAAAGAACATGCTCCCATAAACTTGATTACAACGTCTGATGATATTCGTTTCATTGTGGTTTATGGAGATAATATAGAGTCCAATACTAAGCTTTAATTAGAACATGCTTAAAACGAACGGCACTTCCGATCCCAGTCCTCTTATTTGTCGTTTGTTGAATAAGACGAACTAAGGTTTTGACGAATTAATTTTAAAAGCCACCTGCAGTTCATTTCAATGACGATCGACTGTATATGTATTGTTATATATGTACACTGCACTGTTTAAAACGTATTAATAGTGTCCTAATTTTTTTTTCTCAAAGCCACTACAAAGTCTGCAATCCCCAACAGTGTCTGTGGGTGGAGAAATGGATAAAGAAGTTGTGAGGGCTGTAGAAATGGCGACACCGGAGATCAAAGAAGAATTAATAAGATCCCGGTTGGGGACAGAGGAATCGGGAATAGAGGAATCGTGCATCGATTTTCCCACATCCAGGAAGAAGACCTACAAGACAATCGAATTCGATTTGGAGTCGTTGAAGGAAGAGTTGGAAAAAATAAGTGAGTTGTCTCCTGAATTTTTTATTGTGTTACGAGATCCTTTTGCCCATTTCTCTTTTTTAAAACTTAACGCAGTTTTTAGGCATCATTAAGATGAGCGGTATACTGTCATGCTAAGCGCAAAAGCGGTATCTGCAGTCTAGCTCAAACTGGGGGGCTGTGGTAGCCGGATTGGTAAGGCGTCGGACTCGTGACCGCGGGGTCCCGGGTTCGATTCCAGCCGATCAAAGATCCACCGTCTTGATTAATGGTAGCTGGGGGACGTTAAAAATGTCGTGGTCACAAAGTCCTCCGAGTGAAACGATACCTCTTGAGGTGTTGGGCCAAGGGTTTACTCGGCCCTCGGTTTGGTTCAAAAAGAACAGAGCGCTCTTCAGGGCCCTATCCTGGTTAAACCAAGAGTTGTGGTAGGTACGGGGGAGACTAGAGTGTGTGAAGTCTAGCTCAAACTGGGATATTACTCTTAAAAGTTTTGAGCCACCATGTATTTGATTCAGATGAAACTGTTTCATATTTTAAAAAAATATTTCCCGTTTTCAAATGGCTGTATAATTTTATATTTAGGTAAAATACGTCACTAAGAGCCACCTGGTGGCGATAACTCAATTTTGTTAAAAAGTGCAGATACGACTTTTGTGCAGTGGTGATTGTGTTCCGGTAATTTACCGGATTTCCGGTACTGTCATGATCGATTCTGGTATTTTCATGCTCTAAAATACCGGAAATAAAATATTTTTAATTATGCTTTTATCTTCCCAACTCCGTATTTTTTTTCTTTTTTCTTTTCGAACTTTCGATGATTATACCAATAATTATTAATAATATTCATCAAGTAGAAATGTTAAGATGAAAATTCTAATTGTTTTTTTACCTTACTAAATTATTTGGTTTGCGTCTGATATGAGAATCAAATTTTTCTCACTTTTGAACTTTTGATGTTTATTACCCTTAGTTAGGAGACAAATAAATGAAATGCAACAAAATGTAACAAATGTAACTTTCATTACTTCATAAATGCTGTTACACAACAAACAGTAATTATGTTAGATTTTTGCTTTCTCCTTAAAATATTTTTTTGGAGATAATTGCGCATACCCGGCTCAAAAGTAACTTATCGCTCATTTACAATTTAGTTAAATGCATGTACAATATTTTGACTAAAAACTATTTGAATATATGAAATGTAGAAAATAAATACCTTTGTGCGATAGATGTGAAGTTTATTCCAACGTTAGAGATGCACAAATATGCAGGTATACCGCAGACACGTGTTTCGAGGCTACAAGGAGCCTCTTTTTCAATGCAAGAGGTGTGAGCTTTAGGATGAAGAGTCATCCGATAAAAGCAACACTTTCAAACAAAAGACAGTATAAATAGCAAGAACTGGATATTAACAAAACAAACAAGACAATGCTTAGAGCCGAAATTTATTACATGAAACCATCAAGAAAAAACCGTTAAGAAATAAATTTCCAAAAGATCCCATAGATCATAAACATTGTCAAAAAATGAAACCACTTATGAATAAATTTGCAAATAGGGAAGAAAAAAAAATATGTACCGAAAAACAGCAGAAAAAAACAGAATGAAATAAAATGAAATAAAATTTTAAATTAATCAAAAAAAGTGAGCAAAAAATTGAAATGTAAAGATTAGCAACACGAAAAGCCCAAAGGCTAACAATTATAATTTATACAAATGGACGCCAAACTGCAGAAAAATAAGGAATAGCATTTATATCGTTAACTAAGTCAGAACTGTTTTTCAAAATGTGGAAGGATTCCCAAAAATCAAGATCTGATGGGTTGGAGCATTTTTGGACAATTTGAAAGGAATTAAAATCGAAAGAATGATTTTTGTCCCAACAATGTTGCGCAATACTAGACTTATTTAATTGCTGCTTTTTCACATAATTCTGATGTTCTTTTAAGCGGAATTTCAAAGCCCGTCGCGTCTGTCCTATATAGGATAAATTACAAATGCAATTAATTTTATAAATACCACAACTGTTAAGAGGATGAATGGGATCTTTAAGAGAAGAGAAACATAGTTTATTCATAGGAGAGAATACCACTTGGAAATTGAAACGTTTGAGAATCTTAGCAACCTGATAACTCACAGAGGGAAAGAATGGCAAAACAACCAAATTCTTTCTGATGACAGTTCTCTCAACAATATTCGTTTCGGATTTATTAGAAAGTTTTTTAAAAATGGAATCAATCAAGTTATGAGGATAGTTTCTATCAATAGCCACAGCTTTAAGATAATTGAGTTCAGCATTAAGAAGTTCCGGTGAAGAACAAAGATTAATAGCACGGTAGACAAAAGTATTAAATGCAGCATATTTTTGACTAGGAGGGTGAGATGAAAGTCGATGAGGAGGTAACGAGACAGCAAAAGTCTTCAAAGCCGAATTTATTACGAGAAACTAGAACATCAAGAAAGGGAATGCAATTATCCTGTTCTTTCTCACAAGAGAATTGAATATGAGGATCTATAGAATTTAAAACGGATAAAATATCGTCATTTTGAAACTGGTTATGGTTCATTAGAACAAAACAGTCGTCAACATATCTAACATAAAATTGAAACTGTAATTTTTGGAACAACTTAACCTCAAAATAATGCATGTAAATATCACTAAGAATGGGGCTTAATGGGTTACCCATAGCCAGACCATCTGACATAGTGTAAAATTTCCCATTGAAAGCAAAAGAACATTGCTTAATACATGTACGGGTAAGGAAAATTAATTCCTCAATTTCCTTAGAGGTGAAATGAAATTCTAAAAGTCTTCTTTGAAGGCATAACAATGCACCCTCGATTGGAACGTTCGTAAACAAGGATTTAACATCAAAAGAAGCCATAAAAGAATCCTTAGGAACGAAATTATGAATTTTCTTAACAAAATCTACAGAATTTTTAACGGTGAATAAATTATGAATTCTAAGTGGAGAAAACACAGAGACTAAATATTTAGCAAGTTTATAAGAACCAGTACCGATATTGGATACAATCGGTCTAAATGGAATACCAGTTTTATGTACCTTGGGTAAAGCATAAAATCTAGCACAATTTGCAATAGAGGGAATAACAGATCGTTTAACATTCAAAGGAATAGACTGAACAGACTTAACCGCAGAAGAAATCGTTTTTAACTCTTTGTCACTAGGATCTTTCGAAATTTCAAAATACGGACCAGAAGAAATCAAATCATTAGTTTTATCAACGTAAGATGATTTGTCAAGAACAACAATCTGACCACCCTTGTCAGCTTTAGTAACAACCAAATCTGACTTAGAAATTAAATTCTTTACACTACGACTCACAGTATTAACAAACGCTGGTTTAGAAATTTTTGGAATTAAAGTCAACATTAGAAGCAATAAGATGCCGAACGCACTCTTTTTGAGTGGAAGATAAGGCACTGTGTTTAAAAGCCTTCTCAATCGGAGCAATAAGTTTAGAAAAAGAAGATTTGCTAGCCACAGAAAAATTATTATTACACTTTAGAGCCTCGATTTGAGAACTAGTTAAAGGAACACTGGAAAGATTAACAACAGCATTTTTATTAACCACCGGTAAATTATCAGACATAACAGAATGCGAATTTTTACTGAGTTTAGCCATTTTCTTTTTTAAAATAACTTGATGTTTCTCCGAAGAACGAAGGGTTCTAGACCAAGAGGTTCTATCGACAGAATCAAAATCAGAAATAGAATTTGAAATAGAAAGATGTAAATTGTAGAGTTCACGCTCAATAAAAGATAATCGTTTCCTAGTTTCCTGGATCGAAGCTCTAAGTAGAGCCAATTTCGATCGAAAAAGTACTTTGTCAATCTTGACAGAACGAGGTAAATTACATTTCAACGAGATAAAATTCGGAATAATTTTCTTGCGCCTACATTCTTGAAGAAACTTCAAATGGTTCAAAAATCGGAACTTTTTAACGCGAAGATTGCAAAACCTATTAACTTGAGACATGATACAATCATACATCAAAACGAAAATAACACACAAAAGAAAGAACAAAATTAACCATACCAGTAATCAAGACCAAGAAAAAGATAAAAAGAAAGAAAGCACGTGAACAAGACCCTAATGAAACCAACACAAGGTGAAAGTAAAAAACGCAACAAAAACAGAAAGGGAATACGTAAGACCCGTTTAAGCCGAAAATGAAGAAAATAAATACCTTTGTGCGATAGATGTGAAGTTTATTCCAACGTTAGAGATGCACAAATATGCAGGTATACCGCAGACACGTGTTTCGAGGCTACAAGGAGCCTCTTTTTCAATGCAAGAGGTGTGAGTTTTAGGATGAAGAGTCATCCGATAAAAGCAACACTTTCAAACAAAAGACAGTATAAATAGCAAGAACTGGATATTAACAAAACAAACAAGACAATGCTTAGAGCCGAAATTTATTACATGAAACCATCAAGAAAAAACCGTTAAGAAATAAATTTCCAAAAGATCCCATAGATCATAAACATTGTCAAAAAATGAAACCACTTATGAATAAATTAGCAATAAATTTGCAAATAGGGAAAAATATGTACCGAAAAACAGCAGAAAAAAACAGAATGAAATAAAATGAAATAAAATTTTAAATTAATCAAAAAAGTGAGCAAAAAATTGAAATGTAAAGATTAGCAACACGAAAAGCCCAAAGGCTAACAATTATAATTTATACAAATGGACGCCAAACTGCAGAAAAATAAGGAATAGCATTTATATCGTTAACTAAGTCAGAACTGTTTTTCAAAATGTGGAAGGATTCCCAAAAATCAAGATCTGATGGGTTGGGGCATTTTTGGACAATTTGAAAGGAATTAAAATCGAAAGAATGATTTTTGTCCCAACAATGTTACGCAATACTAGACTTATTTAATTGCTGCTTTTTCACATAATTCTGATGTTCTTTTAAGCGGAATTTCAAAGCCCGTCGCGTCTGTCCTATATAGGATAAATTACAAATGCAATTAATTTTATAAATACCACAACTGTTAAGAGGATGAATTGGATCTTTAAGAGAAGAGAAACATAGTTTATTCATAGGAGAGAATACCACTTGGAAATTGAAACGTTTGAGAATCTTAGCAACCTGATAACTCACAGAGGGAAAGAATGGCAAAACAACCAAATTCTTTCTGATGACAGTTCTCTCAACAATATTCGTTTCGGATTTATTAGAAAGTTTTTTAAAAATGGAATCAATCAAGGTATGAGGATAGTTTCTATCAATAGCCACAGCTTTAAGATAGTTGAGTTCAGCATTAAGAAGTTCCGGTGAAGAACAAAGATTAATAGCACGGTAGACAAAAGTATTAAATGCAGCATATTTTTGACTAGGAGGGTGAGATGAAAGTCGATGAGGAGGTAACGAGACAGCAAAAGGTTTGCGATAAACGGTAGTTTCAAAGCCGAATTCAGTACGAGAAACTAGAACATCAAGAAAGGGAATGCAATTATCCTGTTCTTTCTCACAAGAGAATTGAATATGAGGATCTATAGAATTTAAAACGGATAAAATATCGTCATTTTGAAACTGGTTATGGTTCATTAGAACAAAACAGTCGTCAACATATCTAACATAAAATTGAAACTGTAATTTTTGGAACAACTTAACCTCAAAATAATGCATGTAAATATCACTAAGAATGGGGCTTAATGGGTTACCCATAGCCAGACCATCTGACATAGTGTAAAATTTCCCATTGAAAGCAAAAGAACATTGCTTAATACATGTACGGGTAAGGAAAATTAATTCCTCAATTTCCTTAGAGGTGAAATGAAATTCTAAAAGTCTTCTTTGAAGGCATAACAATGCACCCTCGATTGGAACGTTCGTAAACAAGGATTTAACATCAAAAGAAGCCATAAAAGAATCCTTAGGAACGAAATTATGAATTTTCTTAACAAAATCTACAGAATTTTTAACGATGAATAAATTATGAATTCTAAGTGGAGAAAACACAGAGACTAAATATTTAGCAAGTTTATAAGAAGCAGTACCGATTTTGGATACAATCGGTCTAAATGGAATACCAGTTTTATGTACCTTGGGTAAAGCATAAAATCTAGCACAATTTGCAATAGAGGGAATAACAGATCGTTTAACATTCAAAGGAATAGACTGAACAGAATTAACCGCAGAAGAAATTGTTTTTAACTCTTTGTCACTAGGATCTTCGAAATTTCAAAATACGGACCAGAAGAAAATTTTTTTTCTGCTGTTTTTCGGTACATATTTTTTTTATTCCCCTATTTGCAAATTTATTGCTAATTTATTCATAAGTGGTTTCATTTTTTGACAATGTTTATGATCTATGGGATCTTTTGGAAATTTATTTCTTAACGGTTTTTTCTTGATGGTTTCATGTAATAAATTTCGGCTCTAAGCATTGTCTTGTTTGTTTTGTTAATATCCAGTTCTTGCTATTTATACTGTCTTTTGTTTGAAAGTGTTGCTTTTATCGGATGACTCTTCATCCTAAAGCTCACACCTCTTGCATTGAAAAAGAGGCTCCTTGTAGCCTCGAAACACGTGTCTGCGGTATACCTGCATATTTGTGCATCTCTAACGTTGGAATAAACTTCACATATATGAAATGTGTTAGTTTATGAAAGGAAATTAATTATTATGTATGTATAATTATAAAATTAGGTGTGCTTAAGTAATAGGGGCCTTGGTTTAAAAAAAACACTCCCCCCCCCCCCGCACTTTAAAACGTTCAGGTACTTTTTTATGTACTCACAATCACCCCTGTTTTGTGCTTAGCACGGTAGTATACTGCCAGGCAAAACACAAAAGCCGTATCAGCAGCTGTGCTGAGAATGAGAAACTGCTTTTTCAAGTATTGCATCTGTTGCTAATCCAAATATAAGCAGAGGCCGTGTTCTTGGAACTGTAAAAGGTAAAAACATTTATTAAAATCAACACGAACATCTTTAACCCTTTGACGCAGAATTTTTTTCAATGTTTTTCACTTACTTTGATGACTATTATGTATTAATTAACGTCAAAATAAGGACAAAATATTATATTTAGCATTTTAATAATTTTCTGGTTATGTAATACAGCTTTGGACAACGGTGTCCCTTTCTGCATAAAAGGTAAAATATTCATTTGAAATCAGTGTTTCGTTCTGTGGGACACCGGTGTCCCATTTCTGCTTCAAAGGGTTAAAATACAGACATGGTTAAAAAACACAAGAGCTACATGACCTCTAGAAGACAAGCTGAAGACAAGAACTACAATGACATTATATGTGATAACAGGGGTCAAAGAGAGAAATGAGGTCCGTTAAAGAAGCCTTCACAAAATTCAGGCACTCAAAAAAAGACCCTTCACAAAATTCAGAAAATCAAAAAGGACTCCTTTACAAAATTCAGTCACTCACAAATGGACCTTTCTCAAAACTGACTCTTCACAGAAATCCGAGTTTACGGAACAATTGGGAATATTTTTTGCCGTAACAATTTTTCACAAAATTAGGAATTAGTTTTCACAAAATTCTGAACTATTTTTCACAAAATTCCAAAAACAGGACCTTGGTCAAATATCCTGGATTGACACCTGGATAAGGGAGCGACGTCACATCTCTACAGTCAGGAACACTCGATTTCTAGATGGTTCAGCATTGCTGCTCAACAACATATCCATATACAGTGAGGCCTCTATAACTCGGCGAGAGAACACGATAATGTGTCGAGTGAAGTGGGCGTCAACTTACCCAGCTTCCATTATTTCAGCTATTCAAGTTTGTGTCATTGCTATTGGCCAAAATGTGAACCATATTAGCAGATTTTCAATTCACAATTGTGAAACTCTTACCAATTGTTAAAGTTAAGAGAAATAGTGTGTTCCAGAAGGTACAGTGGATGGAACGTAAACCTACATTACTCAGGAGTGTATTTTGTGCAGATTTTCGGATTTTACGAATTTCAGGCTTAAAGAAACTAATCTGAGCTGCATCTTAAAACTGAAAAAATAAAGCAATGGAGATTGCGAAATACTCATGAAAAGTTTCAAAAGACAGCTGAGTGTTTTGAAATAATTATTTTTAAAAAAATCACAAAATTAACTCTTTCAGCTGTAAAACTTTCAAATGCAAAAGTAACAATCGTTCTCTTGGAGTAACCACTGCCAATTTGGTATTTATTTTCAATGGTTAAGGCATTTGTTTTCCATCATACAGTCCAAAATCATCCACATTCTTAATTTGCATGCTGAATTCTTTGTATTTTTGTGTTTCTTTGATGTCATGTGTCAGACGTAATATTATGGTTTTGTTGTTGTTCTGAAGCAATCTTTTAGCATTTGCTCCAGGTTTGCTACATTTCTTGTTATTTCTTCTTGAGTAGTACTCAATGTAAAACATTTTGAGCAAAAATACAAACTCTTTTTTTAAAACACATTTTTATATGATTGCATTGCTCGACTTTTGCGTAATACATAATCCCTGTGGCAGAATTTTTTTCTACTTTCTGCGACAAATTTTCTGGAACCAATTTCTTTCTGCAATACTAGAATATCCTTCAATAATAAATATATAAGCAAACGTCTGAAAGTAATTACAAGTTAATTATATTCATAAAGTCAACATCAATACTGCATAGCTTCATGGTTTTTAAAACTAACTCCCAGTTATAGCAACAATTATTTCACTTGATTTTTTACTGTCCATGTACAACTAAAAAAGTTCAATGATTTTTCATCCTCTAATGATATATTTCTACTCTTTCTTGATACTTTGATGCAGCTAGCCTTTTACTGTTTCAAACATTAAGTACTAAAAATATTCTAATAGGAACAATAATAACAGGAATTAGGATTGTTACCACAGAAGAATAATCTGTTAAGACTGTTCTTCAGAATGGTTTTATTGCTGGATGTTTTATTTATACTTATTCTTTCAGTCTTTATTCCCAACCACAAAAATCTTTCTGCACAATGTCTCTCTGATTCTGCGACAATGTCGCTGTGTCGGCAACTTTCTGCCACGGGTGCATAATTATATGGCAAAAAGTTTTGCTTGCAAATTCTGTGTTCAAAATGTTTTTTTTGGCCAAATAACCACAATTCAGACAATAGACCGTAAAAAAAAAAAAAGTATGAAAAGTACACTTGTAGTGCTAAAAAAATATATTTGAAAAAAAGGACCAAATAAATAATTATTCAGTAAAATGGACTCAGATCTCAGGATTGGTAGATTTCAGGTTGGTGGCTTTGTGGTACTCCATAGTATTCCTTCATCTGAAGCATTTAATCAGTCAAAAACCGATGTCAAGTTTTTTATTTTGTTTTCCTTTCTTAAGATGATTTATTCTCTTTGGATTTTATTCCCTTTCCGTATTCGAGATCATCCTCCCCTCTTTTTCAGGCAGGCGGCGTTCAGAATCCGAGGCATGCCATTACAGAAAGTTCCGGTCGAAGATTTCTCCCACCGAAAATGTTGTCGCTGAAGAGGAACTCAAGAAAGAAATTAGGTAAGTTGATTCCCTCCCGAATTCTAACGATTGCAAGATTTCGCTTTTATCGGTTATTGCTTTTATTGCAGATAAATACAGGCATGAAAATTATGGAAAACTTTAAGTGGTAAAAGTATTTTTTTTATTTTTTAAATAATTCAGATTTATTATTTTTATTTATTCATTTATTTATTATTATTATCTACTTATATTAAAAAGTGAGTATCTATTTTTCTTTCTAACTATCTATCTATGTCACGCTTCTTTCTCCTGAATGCCAATGAACTGAAAGTCGAACCAGGTACCGATAAATAGGTAATTTTTCAGGCTTCATTAGTTTCAATTTATATTATTATGCGATTTTAATTAACAAAGATAACCATTAATGAGTAGTCAAATTTAAAGCGATTAAGCCTAATAAATGATTAAATATGAAATCCATTGTTGCAAAATGTGGTTGCTATGAAACAGTAATAACAATGATAACGAGAATTTTGAATCAAGGCTTAACTAAATCAAATATGAAACTCATTAGCGGGTCACGTGCGTTGTACTTTTATCGCTAGCTACTTGTAATTTTTTGAAATATGAATCAGTTGAAAAGCCATCTACTTATATTAAAAACTGAGTATCTATGTCTGCTTCTTTCCTTTGAGCGAGCTGAACTTAATGAAACTTTCCTCACCATCTTGAAGGCGCGAAGTGCCTGTGCGACATCACAATGATTCGAATGATTTTTTGATGCAGGAAAAAAGAAAAGGCTCTATTGAGTCGCCTTGGCGGGGAGTAGTTTCTTGAAATTTTCCTCACTAATTTTTACGGGCCACATGCGTGGTATGTCTCGAAATCGAATGAACATTAAATTATATCAAATAATATAACTTCAGAATAAGGTAAAAGTTAGAGAGGAGGGACGTTATGCATCAACATGCCGTAGGAAGCTAATCTAGCTGCTCTGGCAGCTAGTTTTTAAAGCATAAATCTGTAATCCGTTATTTTTTCTTAATCTTTAACCAACTAAAACTTCTTCGCATGAGAGAGGAACATTTCTCTAAATACCCTGACTGTGAGAAAATGATTAGCATTTACAAAAGCATATGATCTTCTTAAGTGCCTGTTTTGTACTGTCTTATTTTTGTGCACTCAACTTAGAACATTGAGAGTGAATAATGTAATTTTGTTGTAGTGAAACTGCTGGTTTTAACTTTTCGTTAAATTTGTTCCAGTAAAGAAGACTTTTCCCGACTGGAAATCATTGGGCAGGTGAGTATTTTTTTCCCTTCTCGTTCTCTTTCTGAACTGAACAGATAATATTTAATTGGTTTTTGCTGTTGGATTATAATACTCAATAAATTATTCTGGTGTAACATATACAAATAAATAACTTTTTTATGTTGTTGCTTTCCATGATATTTTTTATTGATACTGTATATGATTCTGGGGATTTTTCCAGGGCACATGTATATAAATAATTGGATTAGAGAACATATAAATTTAATAGTTAACATCCACTATAACAGCTGGTATCAATATAACTTTTGTTACATTTTATTTATAAAATTAAATTGTCACATTTCTCAAATGAGTGTGCCTAGTCGTGTATGGTTCATTCCATAGAAAGTGAGACATGCAAGTCATTTTTCAAAACAATTTTTTTTGGAAAATTTTTATTTGATTTTGTCAAAACCATGCTAAATTCTATTGGCAACAGTGTTTTTTTCAGATAGCTTAAATTAATGCTAGAAAAAAAAGTAATATTGAAAGAATTTTTATGATGTGTAACCTGAGTTACCAACGATTTGTAACCTGAGTTACTGAGTGTATAATTAATGAAAAAACTCTATGTAGTTGTTTACATCCAAATGTAAGTTTTAAAGTAGCTTAGAATCTGTAGATTTATGTACTTTGTATCAATCAAAAACTTTAACAAGAGCAGAATTTCAAGTTCTTAGTGAACTAAGTATGTCAGATGTATGTTTTAAGTAACCTGAGTTACCAAAAGAAATTAATTTATTGGTTAATAATTATTTTATGTATTAACATATTTTGCATTTCCTAAATAAGTTAAAAATAGTTTAAAAATTAAAAAAAAATCAATAACCTTTCCAAAACATTTTTTTTTTCATTGGAATAAGTGTTAAACCAGGCACAAGTGTATAAAATGTAACCTGAGTTACCATGGAATGACCCATATGTACTTTTTGTTCCAGTTCAACTTGGGCTTCATCGTGACCAGGCTGGGAGAGGACCTCTTCATCGTGGACCAGCACGCGACAGACGAGAAATACAACTACGAGACGCTACAGAGGGACACCGTCCTTGAGACACAGAAGCTGCTCAAGTGAGATTAACGATTCCTCTCTCTTTCGACTCTCATGAAAATTGTGGAGTGGGACGTCTCCCTTTGTTTCCTGTGATAGTTCCGGAAAAGTTTTTAACCCATTAATGCCTATCGTCCTTTTTAAAGGACGGTCCAAAAAAAGGATCTGAATTTCCCCAAAATGAACATTTCAACCAAATAATAGTGTTCAATGAGTACCTTGGTATTGTTTCAATTCGCTATTAACAGATTTAAGCACATAACAATTATGAAGTGTGTTCTGTAGCAGTTTTAATATGATCTTTATCAAAAATGACATCGTTCACAATCTCACGAAAAAAAGCTAAGTTTTCAAAGTGATTCCCAGCTTCCCAGTTTATATTAATTGCTAATTTAATTTCTTCTTATAAAATATCTTTTTAAATATTATATCGTTTGCAGAAAAAAATTTCAGTAAAACAAGTATGTACTCTCTGGGGTCTATCGTAACTTTTGAGGGACAATTTTTCTTTCCTTAATAAAACAATTATTTTTTACATAATTTTTTTAAATATTTTTTCCTGTCCATTAAACACCGTTTGTAACCAGTATACAAAATATCTTTGGAAAAAAAATGTCAGGCATTACTGGGTTAAAAAAATGCTCTTTCGAGTTAGAAATAGTTTTAATACTGATCATCTTATCTAATATTCATCTACCCTGTGTTTCTGTCACTGTACAAGATGTTCCTTGTTCTTGTATGAAATCCATGATTTACCCCTCATTTTAAAGCTCGTTGCAATAGCTAATGACGAAAAATAGACCAATAATCTACTTTCTACTGTCAGAAAAAAAAATTATCTCCCTTTTTGTTGTACATTACTTTATTGAATATCATCTAAAATTTGGCCTGCATTACACTTATAATGAGAAGGGCATGAGTTCAAATCTGGGTTAAGAAATATTGTTTTAATGATTTTTTTGGTTAAGTAAAATTATAATCTAACTTCCCATCATCATATGTATAATCTCTCATAAATGTTTTTTATTTTGGAACAGAGAGAGGGGGATTTGTACCACAACTTTGTAATGCTTCATCAAAGAAATTATTTTAAAGCTCTTTTCACCACATTTTGACTAAACAAAAATATATTTAAAAAACAAGTTTTTGCATCCGTTCTGTCAAGTGCAAATGCTTCTCACATGTGTATGTATGTACTCTAACACAGATTTTAGCTATTATGTATGTAATGTGAAAGATATACTTGTTTTTGCTTTTCAGCCCCCAGACCCTGAGCCTGACCGCAGTTTCGGAATCAATTCTGACCGAAAACCTGCACGTCTTCGAAAAGAACGGATTCCGGTTCAGGATAGAAGAGGATGCGAAAGTGGGAGACAGGGTACAGCTGGTCTCTGTTCCGGTCAGCCACAACTGGAGCTTCGGGAAAGAGGGTGAGTTCGACCATAGGCTGTGTTATCTGGGCACAATTCTTGCTGATTTTAGTGCTTCTTTTTCCCAGTGCCTTTGCAAGAATTAAATTAAAAAAAAAAAAAAAAAATGGCACTTTCACAGAAATAATTCTAATAATTCGTATGTTCGCAAAAAATATTTTTGAAATTTATTTTTGACAGGGTTGCCACTCTACAGGGAAACCTGAAGAAACAGGGAATATACAGGGCATTCAAAAATATAAAAAAATTAACTAAATTAAAACGTGGCAAATCCAGGAAATTTTTTAAAAAATTCTTAAAAGACTAGAAAAGCTGGGAAGTTTGTCTTTTTTTTTTTTTTTTTTTTTCAAATTCAAATTGATGCTGAAAAAATCAACACCCAAGTATGTCAACTTCCAAAAATAATTGTTATAGTAAAAAATAAAAGAAAATAAATAAATAAATGAAATCAAATACAAATATGTTAATTTTACTTTTTTTCATTATAAGTAAATTTTCAAATGTCTATTAAATGAACAAAAAGTATGTTTTAGTTGACATGCATTGTGAATTTTAGGCTAATTCAATTTAGAGAGCAAGAGATTAATCATCAATAGTTTTTGTTCTGCTTTAACTAAGCTGTTTTTTTCTTTCAAGAACCAAATAATTAATAGTTAAGCATACACTGCATAATCTTTTATTTTTCTTACAAAAAAAATATATATGTTTTTCAAAGTAATAAAAAAACATGGAAAAATATTTTTAAAAAGTTAACTCTAAATTTTCACTACTTTTTAATGAAAAATAGTTGTGTTACCAAGTGGCTACATCATGCATTCAACAGATAAAATTTGTTTTAAATGATAGTCTTGGAAACATTTTTTTTTTTTTTTTTTTGTAAAGAAATAGAGGAATTGAACATTTGGTGCACTGTACTCTTGTAAATCCTTTACATTTTGAGATTTTACATCGTTGTTTATTTGTACTGTGTTCTTTCTAATGATCAATTCTGTCAAATCTGATATCTTTTGGAGGCTCTCTCGCGCAAGCTTTCTTTTTTTTTTTTTTTTTTTTTGGCTTGTAACTCTAGTTCCTCTGTAGCTAATGGTCTCCCTCTTTTTAATACGCTTTTATTAGTTTCACATGTGGGTTTGTCTGTATGTATGTACAGGGTGTCCGCGCATATGGAAAGTCATGGAAAGTCAGGGAAAGTCATGGATTTCAAATATGATCGAAATTGGTCATGGAAAGTCATGGATTTCAGCGAAAAATGTCCAAAAGTCATGGAAACTGACTGTTTATCATGAATTTTAGCGCTCCGGACCGATTGAAATTTTTCCCGCGATCTCGGAAGAACGAAAACACTTCCGCCGTCATTCTACTTCGTTATTGGGTGCAATCTGATTTGTCAATTACAATTTCCAACAAGTTGCATTGTGTTGACCAATCAGATGAATTCTCAACGTTAAAACCGTGAGCGGCGAATTTTGTGTAACTGCGCATGTGCGCGGACTCCGTCAACTGATAAAATATGACCTTGAACGACAAAAAGATAGACTGGATGGTTTTTTTGATGGTTTTTTCCCCGGCATAAAACAAATTAAAAAACAATGTTGAATTTTAAAGAATCGTGTAGGTAGGGGGGAGGGGCAGGAACTCAACGAATTCCGTTTTGAAGTCAGATTTCGCCTCACTGTCACTCATATCAGGATCTAAACTTACAGTAAAATTTATGGACAGACAATTCATTGCTACATGAAAGTACGTTTGAGGACAAGCACGGTGGGGAGGAGGGTGTCGGTAGGAAAAGATCGTTTTTTGACCTCAAAAAGCGAACGGACTTCTGTTGCTGTGAAACGCAGTCGCCACGTTTGGTCATTTGCTTTGCAAGATAGAATATTAAGTGCATAATTTTCCAAAAACAAAGCAGAGTTCGTTTTTTTTTTTTTTTTTTTTTTTTTTTTTAAAGTCATGGAAAATAGTTCGCAAAAGTCATGGAAAGTCAGGGAAAGTCATGGAATTGAAAAGTCCAGGTTGAGCAGATACCCTGTATGTATGTAACTCTGAATAAAAGACAAAAATCACGTTCTTTGCAAGTATATAAGTAATATATTTCATGCTATTATTAATTCTAAAGGCAACATGTTGATGTATTATAAGTGCATGTAAACTTAGCGGATATTCAGTAGTTTTGAAAATCAGAGGGAAATCTGGTGATCACAGCAGATTGAATGTAAAAGCATATTTTTTAGTTTGCTTAAACTATATTTTTAAATTATTAACTGTTTTACCTGTCCGTGTAAGCACAAAGTTTGCTAACTGAAATCTAAAATGAACACGTTTTAAAGGCTTTTCTGTATTGACTTTTTGTTTGTTCACTCTGTTGAACGACAACCAAGCATTGATAATTGCGAGGTCTAATAAATGGTTGAACAACCAAAATTACGACTTATTGGTCCGCATGATTATTTTATACTGAGAAAGAATCTAGCATGAAACATGAACAAAAATGTATACTTCATGACTTACAGAGATGAATTGAAGTGTTCTCTGAATGCTTGCTGCATAATGTTGCCAAATGGCTACATACATGTATTATGTCCTAGATTTTTTCCAAATAATTATATGGATGTGAAACGCATTTTAAACGAAAGATAAATGTTTATTTTATTCATATTATTTCTTTAAAAGACAAAGAAAAATATTTCATTGTAAGAAATAATTTCAAAACATGGTAGTTTGAGTGATT
Organism: Uloborus plumipes; assembly: GCA_038373865.1. NCBI lineage: Eukaryota > Metazoa > Arthropoda > Arachnida > Araneae > Uloboridae > Uloborus > Uloborus plumipes. Next base: position 78,591 of record JAXGGA010003174.1, read on the forward strand.
TTAAAAGCTATCCATATGGATTCATTTAAAATCATGTAATTGACCACTGCTACCATGTATTGAGGATAAATGGTGATAATTGCTTTAAAGATACCCAATACTTGCGTTTTATACATTTAGTTGCCTTATGGCTACATTCTGCTATTTATTAGGAGGAAATATTGTCCATGTATCCAATTGGCAATACGATGCAGTGTAAGGTTAAGAGAAGTCTTCTTTCCCCCCTCAATAAAACGTTAACTGTAAAATTCAGTCACCATGCAACTATTTCAGGTTTAATGAATTATTGTGTACTTCCCTTATTTTTTTAATTATTTTTTTTTTCTTTTCCTCTAATAAAATTAGAAATACTAGCTGATGTGCCCGGCGTCGCACGGGTTCAAATGCAACATGCCAAATCCAAGAAAATAAACATATGACTTTCAACTAAGCCCAGTAGAATCATATTTCTTAAAGCTATTTTTTGTGATCATACGGTAGAACTGGGTGTGAAGAAGAACGTGAAATCAAACTTAAATGCGTTATTTATTTTATCCGTGTGATTTTCCAAAAAATCATTTTCTATTTTCTAACTGTTGCCAATATCAATTCTCTTTCTATTTAACCCGGTATCGATTATCGGCATAGATGAATATAAAAATCCTAAGAAAGCAATAAATTTCATACTTACTACAGAGAAGCCTTGGTTCAAAATTTTCATCATGATTATTATTAATATTGTTATTGCGAGGCAACAGTTTTGCAACAATGGGTGGAAAATTTAATCATTTAATGTAGAAAGGACATGAAAGTTACTGTTTTCCATAATAACTTTTTAAAACTATGTTTTTTAGAAATAAATTATAGCCTATCCTGATTTCTGTTAATGTAGCTATCTATGGTGAAAAAATGGTTGAAATTGATCCAGTAGTTTTGAAGATTACCCCTGACATACATCCATCCATACATACAAAAGTAGTCATTTATGTATATAGATTTGTTCACTTGTTTCTAATGTTCATACTGAGAAAATGCAGGGTAATTTTTTCCTGGGAACTGAGTGGTAAATAAACCCTGTTTAACCCCCCTTTTTTGCCAAAAATATAGATGTCCTTACGATAATCATTTGTGAATCTCAAATCTACTCTGGGTGTAAATGACAGCCAGAGTTCAAAAGGATTGGCTAGGCATAATAAATTCATTCAACATGGTTTCTAATTCTATTCAAAAGTAGTTTCAATATTAGAAAATGATTTTTCAGTTAACATACATAATTTTTTTCGATTAATCAGTAAAAGTTTATTTAAAGCTAGCTGAAAGATGGTTTTAAATAAAATATTATAATTATTTTTAATAATATTATTTTTGTATACATATGTAATGGGTTCCTAACATTTTTTTTTTTGCAATTAATCGTTGAAAATTGATCAGTTATAAATAATTGGCAAAGCTAATTACTTATTACAACCAGTGTTATTCAGTGTAAGAAGTATATTTACGAAATTATCAGGCTCCTAACCAATCCTATAACTTTCTTTTGTTTGTTATTAAACTTTGCTCATTTTATTAAAACGTTCAGAAATCTTTAAACGAAAATTCTGTAATCGTTTTGAGTGTGAGTTTTCAAATTTAATGAAGTTAAATGTTGTACCTATTGTAAATATTTTTCGCTAAAATAAGCTTAACCTTAAAATATTTTGAATATAATCTGTTGTTTTTTTTTTTCTTCCTGTTTTTCGAACTAAAATCTACTGTTTATGTTTCTTGCAAAAATGGCAGGTATGCTGCAATGTGATTCTACCTTTCAGTAGTCAGGTTTAAATACCAAGGAAATTTTTAGAGCTAAATCAAAGAATATGAAGGATTTTTTTTTCTTTGTGGATTTTTAAAATAAATTTTTCAGCTTATTAAATGGTTGAAAATAATAAAGTATCAGCAAAGTGAGATTTTCGAATTGAAAATGTATTTCTCTACTCAGAACAAAATTTACTCGGGGAAATTAATTTTTACGAACGTGATATGAGTAAGTTTTTATTGTAAACTTTGTTCATTTTCTCAATAATGCTTCAACTAATTAGTTTTTCAATCAAAAAATAATGACGGTATTTTTTATTTGTAGATGTGGATGAATTAATATTCATGCTGACTGATAATCCTGTAAGTATACCTGTATTATTTTGAAGACTCTTTTAGTGTATGGATTTCTTTGCATGAAGCATTTATCAAGCTGGAAATGAAGAATTATGTTTAAAAAGGAAATATTTTCAAATCTCCCTCTTTTTTTCTTTATAATAATAACAGTTATTATTGGTTAATATAATTTAAATAAATTAGTCCTTTGATTGAGATAATCTGATATAAGGCCCCTATATAGACGAATCTTGGTGCGTCGGCCTGTTTATATAGGGGCTCTAATCTGATATTTATCAGGGCTCACATAACCTCATATTTTATAATAATCAATATATTTTGAAAAAAAAAAAATGGTCTAAATTTTGGAGACTGAATCAAGCTTTGACTCAGGGCCGTCGCGAAGCAAGTTCGGTTGGGGGGGTGTTGAGATTAAATTTGCCGACCGACTCCCAACGTTTTGCCGACTTATATGAGTGAATTTTGATCCGTGATTTTCAAACCAATCGGCTCCATAAAGCGAGTAAATTGAGGGTGTTAAGTTTCAGAAAAAAAAAAAAAAAGTCATGATGCATTATGAATGCACATCAATTTCACGACATTAACACTGGTTCATCAACCATATTGCTCTGAAAATTTCTAAAAAATGTAGGATATAACTTCGCTTGCATACCCTGGCTTTTAAGAGTGTGCAGAGTTGTCGGGTGTCATTTTAGACATTAAAATAAAAAGCTTTTTTTTTTGTTAAGACGCAATTTCAAGTTATTTCTGTAAGGAGCATTAGGAACTTGTTTGATTTGTGGACGCTCTTCGATAAAGTTTCGAAATAGAAGCTCTAAAAACGCATTTTTGATTGTACATGGAAAGTTTTTGATATTGGCGTCCTAAAACGCAATTTCGGACTACATGCTAACGCGTTAGGGGAGGAAGTGGTTGCTCTCTTCCGGATGTGTTTGTGTGTGTGTGTGTGTGTGTGTGTGTGAGCATTATTATGTTTTTTATTAGCGATGACAAATTGCTATATATTTCCTTTTTGGACCTCAAATTGCAAGCAGTTCCTCTTTCAAATTGGCAGTTTTCCAGTTTTATAGCCAGTTTTCTAGCTTTCTTATGCTAGTCGTAGTGGCGCCATCTTTTAATTTACTTGGCAATCGATTTGGCTAGCACCAATTTGGTTAATATTACAAAAAAAATGCCTAAATTTTCATTTCTGTAGCCAATTTGGAAAATTTCTCTGTGGGCCTGTGGAAAGCGTTGGATCTCAACACCAGTGTTTCTTTCAGACATCTTTCCGGGGGGGGGGGGGCACTGCCATCTCGGAGAAAGTCAACTGCCCCCCCCCCCCCCCCGGGAGAAATCTCAGTTTGCACTAGCACACATACACACAAAATTATAACAAAAGAAATAAATCAATAAGTGAAAATAATCAATAAACAAACAAGTATAAAAATAAATAAAAACTTTAAAACATATATCGTATTTGTGTGGGGGGCGGGGGGCGGGGGTGTAATCAAAGATGGCCTGCAATTGTATCTTAGGACATCAGTTTCAGAAAAATACCGGAAAAGAATTTGAAAACCTTATCCTTTTTCCATTGACATCAAAAATCGCCTACAGTTGCGCTTTTTGTTTTAAAAGTGGGACCCCCTCCCACTTTTAAAACAAATTATTTAAATTTCAAAACACTTCCAGCGAGAGTACTGAATTGCATTAATAATCATTATGTTATAAAAGTGTCTAGAAATGCGTTTTTAGAACTTCAATTTTTAAAAATTTAAAAATTCTAATTTTTCTCAAAGATGGTTTATACTGCAAATTTGGAAAATTATGGGAGAAGGAAGTCCGTGGACATTATCCTTTCCCTTATCGACCACAAAAGGACTTACTATTGCGATTCCAGGATTTCAATCTCAAAAATTTTAAAAGGTAAAGTTCTAAACCCACCCCTTTCTCTGATGGCATCAAAAAGCACTAAAATTGCGTTTTAATGTTTCAATTTCAAAAACTTTTCCGGGGTAGAGTTCCGAACTCGAACCCTAACGTCATCAGAGACGGCTTACATTCTCCTTTTCAGGACTTCAATTTCGGAAAAGTTTCAAAAGAGTTTCACAGACCAAGACCACATTTATCTCTCCTATCTAATCAAACATAGCTTACAATTTCGCGTTTAGAACTCAAATTTCGACTTTATTTTCTTGAAGAGAGTTTCAAAACCTGTCCCTTTCTCAACTTCATCACAAATACCAACAATTGCGTTTTTAGGCCTTCAGTTAAATGTGGCAATTTCAGCAAAAAAATGTGGAGGAGAATCCGTGACCCCCTCCCCAAAGTTATACGGGCCTTACCTTAAATATCATCTCTGATGACCTACAATTGCGTATTTAGAGCTCCAATATTGAAATATTTTGAGGGTGGTGTCTTGAACTTCATCCCTTACCGAACGTAATCAACGAACCTATACATGTGTGTATTTAGGGCCTCAAGTTGGGAATTTTTCTGGGGGAATGCCTCCGGATTCCCCTTAACGTTTTTTAATATCTAACAAAATTTTGTTTTGGGAACAAACAAGTTTTTGGAGTTTCAGTTTCGAAAAATTACCGGGCGGAAAACTTAGTTTTTTAAACATTTATTGTCTTTCCGATGGGAATGGTGGCCATGAAAATTTATTTAGGGAGGGTCTAACCAATCATTAAGATAAATTTACGAATTGATGTAACAAAAGAGAAATTTTTTTATAAAAGAAAGCGATTTATTATTAAATAAGAAATTTTTAAATTATTTCGGAGGGGAGGAGAGGTTGTCAACATCCACTCCCTTTAATACGCCCTTGGCAACTGCGGATCCAGCTTTGGTGGAGGTCACTGTCTAAAAAGGAGAGAGGGGGGGGGGGAGTAAAATTTTAAGGGTCAAATGGAGGGAGGGTTGACCAAATGTGTCGAAATCCAGCTAACTTTTGTTTTTAGAGGAGATCAATATAAGAAAGGGGGGGAGGAAGGCAAACTACAATTTTAGATCTCAAATTTAGTGGGAGAGGGGCAAACTTATCGAAAAAAGTTTCCGAAATGCAGTTTTAGGCTATTTTTGCCCCCACTCCCCCGAACCGCTGGATTCGCGCATATCTTTGTGCCCTTACGGATTCTCAAAGTGCCCCCCACCCCCCGGAGCAAAATGTCTGAAAGAAACACTGCTCAACACTATTGAAGATTGGCCTAACAGCGTTTTTTAAGACTTCTGTTTTCAAAATATTCCGAAATAACCCTGATCAATTGGGGAATACTAGAAAAGCTGCTTTATTAATACTATCTGAGTGAGGGCTTCCTTGAACAAATTTAAAAAAAAATCGTAACAGAAAAGTATTAAAAAATATTACTTGGAGGAACTTACTTTTTTTTTTTTACTTGTGCTTTTCTGGGGGACTTAATCCCCTAAATGTAAAATTCTAACTCCGTTCATGCCCTCTGAATCTGACACAAGTTTTTAAATTCAATTTCCTGTATTTTTTTTTATTACGGAATTAAATAGCAAAATAGTTAGAAGACAGCTGACTTTTGTAAATTTCGAACACGGCAGAAATAAAACTTATTGAATAAGAATTACTTAAGTTTCTTAGCTATCTCAACCCTTTGTTATCAGAAGAAAATAGAAAATTAAAATTACATAAAAAGACCCTTTTGGGGGCACAAATAAATACCATAATAATAAATACTAAATATGGGCATAAATAAATGTGGGGCAAAGTGAAATGATAAATATTTTTAGTTTGCAGCGCCACTTATCAAGCAATCTTTTAACTGAGTTTCTGAAAGAATAGTTTATTTCTGACAAGAAATAAGTAGTTTTAAAGATTAACGAAAAAAATTATACGAGTTATTTTCGAAATTAGATACACCTTTTGTAATGTTCGTGGTTTTTCAAAAACATTTTTCGTTATTATAAAATGATAAAATTCTTGTAATTATAATTTTGAGTACTAGTTGAGGTCTCCTAATATCCAGTGCAGTACTAATTTAGTTCATGATTAAAATGTTTTGATTTTAAATGCTTAATGCAATGTGTAAAGTGCACGTTGGGCAAAGTGGATGGGACAAACTGAAATAGTAGTTCATTTCGTTTTCTTAGGCATTCATTTATGAAATCACGACAGTATTTTCTCATTTATTAATTAATTCATTTACATTCTTACACTTAATTACTCCCTTATTTACGAATCCATTCATTTATTTTCTTATCAATTCTCTATTTTATTCACTTATTTATTTTTTCCATATATTAATTTATTCACTTATTTATTTCTCATACATTAATTAATTCACTTTTTTATATAATCGTTTATTTTTCATTAACAATGCATTTCTTTCGTTTATTTACGCATTCATTTGACGAAAATTACTGTAATTACTGAATAGGAAGCTTTACTTATTTATTTTTTTATTTTTCCATAGTATAGCAGCGGCTTAAAGGGGTTGATCACGTTCGACACAAGGCTGCTATATCTTAGCCTTAAACTGTGGCTAAGCACAATAAATAATTTTCTACTAAACGTATAAGTAGCCCATCATCTCATCTCTAATTTAAATGAAAACATATTTCATAAGAATATTTACAATTACGTAAAAAAAAATATTTCTATAATTATTCCCATCAAACACAAACGACAAGTCAATTTTAGTTGGACAAAGTTCAACCTCTTAGTACTCATTAAATATCTAACACCTACAAATTCTGCAATCCCAAGAAATCAATCAATTATTATCAGGTTTCTTATTTTAAAACATACCTCAAAAATCTAAATCCTTGACGCTCCCTGACTTGTTTTTCTGTCTTCTTTGGGGTGATGAAAAGCAGAAAAGCAAGTTTTAGCCGATTCTTCGATTCCTCTTTTGTCTCTTTTCGCGCCAAAAGGAGGAGGAAAAAGGTCCTCGAGCGATACCACCGAAATCTCTAGGCCCGGGACGCTTCTATGAACTCGTCCCCCGAACAACGAATGAATCATGCCATGAAGACGAACGAGTCAGCTAAGATCCCAAGACCCCCCCCCCCCCCCGCGAAAAAGATAAAAAGATTCACTTTTACTGACCAGACAAAGAGCAGAGCAGAAGCGAAGCGTCCGTTGTTACCATTCGATTACTTTCGACGATCTTTACTTACTTTTTCTTTTCACATTTTTGTTCAACTTCAATGTAAGATATTTAAGAAATTGCGATCTGAGAGTTAATTTATTATATTCCTATTAAAAGCTTATGCATGCTTTGGCATGGATTAAAAAATATACATTAAAAAAAAAAAAAAGAAAAGATGCTATAGAAGAACATATTTCCTACCCAGGTAACGAGCCCTGGGTGAAACAAAAAGAGCCTGTTCTCACCCGAAAAATTTCAAAAATTACAGGCCTAAATAGGTAATTTTGGCTTTCCTTTGGTCAGTCCTTAAACAATCAAATATAGCCTAAAACTGCATTTTTAGGACTGATATTTCGAAAAAAATTGCCAAATATCCCATATTTTTGCCCCAAAATGGCACTGTGATCCCTCCTTTCCATAAGATATAACAACCCACTCCTTAACTAGAATATGGATCCGCCTTTGAGAACTACCGACACGTATTTTAAAATTCGGCAAAATGACATGATTTCTTTCCATCACATAAATTTGAGTTCGGCGCATCCATCGGTATAATGTTGGCAAAATGAGACTTAGTTGAAGTAACTACCGGCAAGTTAAAATTGCAGTAAAAGAAGAAGTCGCTGAAATGATTTATCTTCTTTCAAATGAACTGAACAGTTGTCTACGATCATCACATGATTCAAACGGTACATGCTTTTCTTTTTTCTTTTTTTATTAAAATTGAAAATGTAAACATATCTCTCAAAAAAAGCTACTTATTAATTAACTCAAAAATTTTGAATTCAGAATCAAAGCAAAAATGCCGACTTTAGAGCCGAATTCACTGAGTGAACACTTATTATGTCGGCAAATTGAGCAGTCGGCAAAATAAGCATTCGGTGAGCAGTTTAAAAAGTTCTGTGTCTGAGATATGAAATCAACAGAATGAACATGAAGCATTATTACCAAACATGGTATTCTAACAAATTATAAATCTGTGTACATGTGTACTATATAAAAAAGAGGGGAAATGAAGCATTTCGCGAATCCTGAATTTGAAAAAGGAAAAAATGCCGATTCTAGTGAATCTGACGATTGACGTCGCCGTATTTATACATGAGCCTACTCGGTCAAAATGCCCAGGAAATGATACGTTGAAAGGAACAGTCGGTAAAATAATTCCAAACGGTCGTGTAACTGTACATGTGTGATTGAGCATTTTTTTTAAGAAAAAAAAGGTTTTGAAAATCTGAAACATTAAAAATTCCGAATCAAACTGATTTTGCCGACTGGGAAAAATCGCTGGGAGGGTGAGACACCCCTCTCACCCCCCCGGTCGTGACGGCCCTGCTTTGACTTACATACTTTTGATTAAAAAAATGGAGTGTTCAAGTCAGTATTGAATGCTGTTGTAGAGATGCATTTAAAGATATCCAATCTAAGGATTCTTAAGTTTAAATATTACAATTTTGTAAGATTGGATGAATTTCATTTAAATGAAAACAATAAGATTTTAAAAATGCAAAACCCAGAAGAAATGTTTGGTATAAATAAAATAATAGTCATAAAAATTTACAAAAAAATGTATAACAAAATTTACATGCATAAAATGTATGCCACATGCAAAAACCACGTAATTGAATAACTTGTATTTTATGTATAACATGCATTTCTTCTTGGTTTTGCAAATTTTTTCATACAATTTTATTTTTTCCTTTTTTTTTTTTTTGTATTGATTTATCATCAGATCCGATATTATTATTCAAAAGATAAAATTAAGCTAGCAATGTACGTAATCTACTTTCTACTAACCTTGCATACTTTATTACCGGACTTAGTATCAAATTGCAAAATTGTGATGTAAATGAATTTAGGTAAAAAACCGAAAAAGCAACGTTTAAAAACACAAATAGATGAAGTTAAAATTGGCAAACATGTTTCAAAAGCATAAAGCTTCCTTCTTTAGTGCCAAGCAAGAAATGGAAAGAAACAAAGTGCCGGGAGAGTTTAAATAGCAAAGGAGCAAAAGCTAGGCCAATCGGGTGTCAGCGTGTGCCGAGCCCTGATTTGGCGTTGCGTTGTCAGAAAATTTAAAAGCATGAAGTAAAATTGGCGAGATGTGTGGAACTGCAAAAGATTCAAACTTCATCTATTTGTGTTTTTAAACGTCGCTTTTTCGGTTTTTTACTCATTTTAACACAAAGTGAACTGCTTTTAAATGAATTTAATTTTCATTTTTCAAATATTGACACTTTTGTTGATAATGAGTCAGCTTAACTGGCAAATTTTTAAATCTAACTCCAGGACTGATGTACAGGGAGTTTCAAAAACGATTACCTGAATCAAAGTGAAAATATTATGAAAAGTGTTGACCATTTTATTCATTAAGATTAATTTTGTAGAAGGTGTAAAAATCTGCTAGGATCCCTAAAAATATGGTGGGATGTCGAATCCAGCTAGCGCTGTGACTGGATGATTGTTCATCAAAAAACTTATTTGACAATAAAATGTAAAATTTGGTGGGTGACTGCAATGTAAAATAGCTGAATGGTCCACACACTTTTGTTTTTTTTTACTCATTTATTTAGTTTTTTTATTCATTTTTTGTTCATCTATTTTTTTTTCATTTACTTATTGTTAAGTTATTTTTTAAAAAATTGTAAATGAAAAAAAGAATCAATAAAAAAGTAAATAATGTATGAATAAACAAACGATTAAAAAAAAAATCCCAGAAGCCAGAGGAATTTTTTACTTTGAAGCCCATGTGCAAGTGCACCCACCTCCTTCCCCCTGCTCACACTCATGTCTTCAGAAATGAGATTTTGAGGTATTTGAAGAAATGCATTTTGGATTTGTTGCTAACTGTTAGCACCGCTTAGCGAGACGCGGTGTTTAATTGCTGTGGATCACCTCATGAATTAAAACATGAACCTTTTTAGAACCAAGTTTTTGGGGACATTATTTTCATTTGCGTAATAATCTGCAGAAATGGTGTCAGAAGCATCTTTTGTGCAGTGCAGTGTCATTTATTTGTTGTTACATTTCAGTTTAATTTTAAATCACATTTAAAATTCTAGCAATTTGAAGCTGTGACAAGTTATTTTCTCCTTCTTCTGACAAAGATAATTTTTTTGTGTCCTTTCTAAATGGATTATACATCAATTGTTCATACCAACTGTATATATATATTATTTCAATATATATATATACAGTTAAAATTTACATAAAAGGAAAGCAATAGACAAATTAAAGTGTTGCCAAACCTTGGCTGCATAGCAAATTAAATTTGCATGGAGCTGTGAAAATATGTAGTAGTCTAACACTAACAATAGGGAAATGTCTGAGTTTGATATTTTTTCCTGCTTTTTGGCAGAAATCAAATAAGCAAGCTTTTACAATAAAGCTACCGAGCTGAAGAAATACAATAAATCTACCGAGACCGAGCGAAAGGTGAAAAAAGTACAAAACTTGCATTTACTGCCATTTACTTTCCCCTGGCAGCATTATTTCAGGCTTAATTTAGCATTTTCAAAATTTTCTCATCTGCAATTTTATATTTCATTCTCTATGTGACTTCTATATGTCTTTCTATATGTGACACGAAACCAACCAACCAATGTATATGGGTCATTTCAGCGAAAATGGTACAAATCATGTCTGAAACTCTTTACTGAAGATTACCAATTTAAATAATTTCCACCAACTAATCATATTTTTTTATTGAGTTTTCATTTATTTGTGTATAATAAAGTGTAAATAACTAGTACATGACTCATTTCTGCAAGGATTTTAAATATTTTGATCACTTTGTTTAACAGAGTGGACAAATAAGCCTTTAAAAATATCTCTATAATCACAAAGAAAAGTTAGAATCACAGAACAAGCATAAAGTAGAATAAACATCCTAAAACTGTAAGTCTGTCTGCAATTTCAAGAAAAAATCTATATTTTTCGTCATGAAATCGGCTCTAACAGAGTGGACATCCAACAGTTCAAATTAACTATCATAAGAAAAGAATGAGGCTCACCCTGGTTGTTGACTACATAATTCAATGTAGCAAGCTAATCACAGCAGTTATACTACCTATATTTTTAAGAATATATATCAGATTGAATGCAATTGTTTATTTTATTTCCAAAAGGCTTGTAACAGAGTGGACAATTCGAAACATAGAAAATCTAGGGACATGGATAAATAATAGTGTTTTTTGGGGAAATTTTTTTTCATTTGCTTAATAATCTGCAGACATGGTGTCAGAAGCATCTTTTGTGCAGTGCAGTGTCATTTATTTCGTTGTTACATTTCAGTTTAATTTTAAATCACATTTAAAAAGTCTAGCAATTTGAAGCTGGGACACGTCATTTTCTCCTTCTTCTGACAAAGATAATTTTTTTTTTGTGTCATTTCTAATTGGATTATACCTAATCAATCAATACTTGACAGGACAAAATTAAATGGAGAACCAAAAAAAAATACACTTAATGGGTGGTAGGTATTAAAATTAATTGTAAAAAATTATAAAGTCTCGGACATGATTTGTACCATTTTCGCTGGAATGTGGTACAATGTACCCTATGGACTGTGGCTCAATTTATAAGTTGTTTTTTTAATCAGTACTTTCATTCATTAGAACAACCACAACCTCTTATTATACTCGGTGTAACAAGAGCTGGCGTGTCAAAGCCAAATTAATTTATAGCACTAGCCGGGTACCTGGCTCTGCCCGGGTTTCTGCCGGGTAATGTGTCGCAGTGAAACTCATTCATAATTTTTTCAGCATTAAATTGCACATCTATATACATAAATGGCTACTTCAGTAAACAATGGCTATTTTTTATGTCTGGATAAAACTGTATTACACACCCTAAATACAAATACAAGCTACAAATAATGTTTAGGTAAATAGGAAATGTTATAAGCTTGATGCATTAAAATAAATATATATTTACAGTATCAATCGCTCTGGAGTCAACCATTTCTAAATATTGCACGTTAAATAAGTCCCATTATTAATTTCTATCCTTGTGACTTCAGTGGTGAAAACTCAGTTGGTGAAAACATCTGATGTACCCCCCCCCCCCCCTCCCCAAAATGACTATAAACACTTTCTATTTTCTAACTGTTGCTAATATCATTCTTTTTTTTTTTTATAACCCGGTATCGATTATTGGCGTAGATGAATATAAAAATCCTAAGAAAGCAATAAATTTCATACTTATTCCAGAGAAGCCTTGGTTCAAAATTTTCATTATGATCACTATTAGTATTGTTGTTGCCTGGCAACAAATTTTTGCAACAATGGATTGAAAATTTAATCATTTAATGGGGAAATGACATGAAATTTACTGTTTTCCATGATAACTTTTTTAAACTAAGCTTTTTAGAAATAAATTATAGCTTATCCTGCTCCCTGTTACTGTAGCTATCTAATAGGTGAAAAAATGGTTAAAATCGGTCCAGTAGTTTGGAAGATTAACCCGGACATACATCCATACATACATACATGCATACAAAGAATAGTCGTTTATGTATATAGAAGATGTCTACATTTGAAGAAACTAATTACATTTGTGCAGAAATTTGTAAAAAAACAAAAAAAAAACAAACGTTAATTAAGCACAAATACGCAGGGATACTGCAGACACGTGTTTTGGCATTACAAAGAACTCCTTTTTCAATGCAAAAAGAAAAAAAAATTGAGCTTATGGATGCACAGACATCTCCATAAGCTCTTTTTTTTTTGCATTGAAAAAGGCCTTTCCTTGCAATGCCGAAACACGTGTCTGCAGTATCCCTGCTTATTTGTGCTTAATTAACGTTGATTTTTTCTTTACAAATGCCTACATTTGTTAGGAATCATTTAAAAACAAGTGAGCTATGAGGATACAAATAAAAGCTTAAACCTAACTTGATAAACATGAAATAAATGAAATTCTTCAACAGCAGTGCATAAAAGAGAGTGGAGCTGTTTTTTTTTTCGTACGGCTTCCATGGAGACGACGCGAATTTTTAAAACTTGATATGCCGTCTTTAAAGTAACAGAGTATAGTCCTGGTTAATCAGGTTATAATCACTGATGTTTTTCTCCTTCAGATCAAGATGGTGCGACCCTCCCGGGTGAACCAGATGTTCGCTTCCCGAGCATGCCGCAAATCTGTCATGATCGGGACTGCGCTCACGCATGCCATGATGAAAAAGGTGAGCCACACCAAGTTGCTGAGGCGCTTATTGCCTAGCTCCTTTAATTTCTCTCTACACGTTGGAGAATTGATTGATTTCAATCTGTAACACATTTAATTCAGTTTTTTTTTTTTTTTAAGAAGAAGAACCACTTTTTCAGACTTTGTAGTAGCTTTGAAAGGAAAAATATGACACAAAATTATAAAAAGATCAGGACTCTTTTAATTTTTTTGAAGTGTGCAGACCTTGAATAAAATTTGGGGTTGGGGAAAAAACAAAAACTTTGAAACTTCTAGCATAAAATAACGTATTCAGAAAATTACAATACTTAAATTTATTAGTTTTTGTTATGAGACACAAAACTGCATGTTACGGCTTTTCTCACGTATATGCGGGATTTAAAAATGTCATAACATTTTTGAAAATATCCATAATATTGATATGTATTGAATATTTTTATACATCTTGGATAGTTTCAATCAAGGCTAAGTAAAGTCTTCAAATTTGTAAATGTGTCCTCAAATTAGTTGTTTATTTTCTGACATCATTATTATAACATATAGACCTCAAATTAATATTTAATATTTAATTAATCAATTTTAATCTATATTAAAATTGATACAATAATTTTTTGTGTAGAAAATAAAAAAGGAATATTATATTTCTAAATCTTTGCATATAAAAATCAATGTATGTATGTCCTATATCGACTCGATTTCCCTTAAATCAGATATGTAGTTTTTGAGTTCACTGAGTGTTTGTGTCCTCACTGGGCGCATCAAGAGACCAATTAGAAAAAAATCCGACTGGTAGTTCTTTTTTTTAATTTTAATTTTAGTTGAAACTTCCATATAAATTCTGTAATTTTTTAAAGGCTTTCCTCCATTCAAATCATTTAGTGCTTCATCTCAACTTTTCTTTGACAGCTAGTTTTGCGTTTGATCAACGCCTCTTAAATAGGGTCAGGTGGGGGAAAGTGGGACTAAAATCGAGCTTTTTTTAAAAACGGCCCCAAAATCACATGATTTAATTAATTTTAAAGAAACTTTTGATGCATTTTATATACATTGGATTCATATAGATTAAGGGGTTACAGTACCTCAAAAATGACAAAAAGACAAAAAAAATTTTTATTGCTTATTTCAAAAGTAAAAGTTATTTAAAACACTCAGAAAAAAACAGCATTCTTCTAACTAAATTATTTAAAAAGTTATGAGTGACTTTAGGGCATACATGCTATGTGTTCTAATGGAAACGCCAAACTTTAAAGTGCTTTTTCTCGGTGATCAGTTTTTAGTGTTTCTATGTTACTAGAAATGCTAAGGAATTTTTTCTATTAAAGATATAACTTTAAAGCAATATTTTTTGCACTCAGGATAATATATTTAACAAAACTGTGCATTGAATAAGCGTTTTATAAATTACAAAAAATTTTAGAGTTTGTTAAACCTCGAAGAACAAAATTTTCTAAGAATTTTTTACATAAAAGGTCACAAAATATTTTCTAATCAAAATATAAGAAATTGAATGCACAGATTTGTTGAGGTTTTCCTTGTGATCATTTCGCAAAAAGAAATTTTGAAATCAGTGCAAAAACAAAAAAGCCTTAGGGTTTTAAAAAAACTGAAATTTTCTTACATTTTTCAAATTTTCAAAAAAAGTTTTCAAAATTTTTGATGTTTGAAAATAAATTATTGATTTTTAAACAAGTGCAGAAACAAATATTTTAAAGAATTAACTTTTTCACTTAAATTAAAGAAATTTGTTAGAAAGGTACTGTAACCCCTTAAGTATGAAGCAAAACCATTTTATTTCGTTATATTGTTTTCTCTCAATGGTACATTTAAAACATCATGTGTTGATAGCCCCACTTTCCCCCATGGTGTGGTAAAGTGGGTCTAGTACAGAAATTAGTGAAAATTTATACAAAAATGTGTAAATAATGAATTTGACGAAAGTACACTATGAAATTAAAATACTTTAATATCAAAGCTACAAATGTGCTAAAAATATTTTTTATTTGTCATTTAACGAACAAAAACGTCATCAGTTTTATTCTTTTTTCTATCATTCACAACACTGAAACATTCTAGAACAATCTGCAACTTTCTATTATGTTCAAAAACGCGCCAAATGTCGCCAAGCTTGGAAGACACTTAGTGATTTCTCCCCAAATTTGGCGACAAAAATAAGTCACTAAAATTGATGCCAATTTGGCGATATCTTCTCAATTTCTTGCCAAGCCATTGACACCCATGTTAAACCAATGGCAAAGCAGGGAAAACAGAAAGAAAATAAATTTTTGCAAGTAAATTTGAAGAACAAAGGCAAATTTTAGCAAGATAATAAAAAATAAGCATATAAAATCATAAAAATAGTACCAATTCTCTAATTATGTAACGTCATCATAAACTTTTAGGAAAGTTTAGCCATAGCCCCACTTAACCCCACCTCAGAAAACCACTCGTAGTAAATAGTATTCTAAACTTTGTTGTTACATCTTTATGTGGGGCTGATCCTTAGATGTTCTAGTACAAGTCTATACCAAAATTAATAGCCAGGGGTCTGGCCAGAGGAAATTCGGGTCCGTTAACGGACCCTTCACAAAAATACGATCAAGCAAAACGGACCTTTCACAAAAATACTATCGAGCAAAACGGACCCTTCACAAAAATACGATCAAGCAGAACGGACCCTTCACAAAATGCTGATCAAACAAACGCACATTTCACACATTATTCATTCAAAAAGCAAATCTGAAATCAAAATAATGCATAGCATATTTCTGTGTAAAAGCCCATAACTTTTGGGCCCTTTCTGAAGTTAAAGAAGAGAATCGCTTATGGGCCAACTTTGCGGAAAAAAAAAAAAAAAAAGTCGGCACTTCCTGCCTGGCCCTGCAATGCAGATGCACGGGCAAGCAAAAAGTCTTTAGAGTAAAATGTAGCACTTTTTTGTTGGCTTCTTTTAAAGAAATTAACAACTTAAAAAAGGTAATTGTTTTGCTTTAATGATTCTGCTTGTTTGTTTTATCATATGCAAATCAAAGTAGCTTGCTGCGATGTTGCTGTTATAGATTTCTCTGGAAGTGCAGAGTAAGGATTTTTCTCCCTGCTATGGACTTAAACATAAAGGAAATAATAATAATAGCATTTATCAGCGGAATGAACTTAGAACTGCAAACAGATAGCTAGGGTTGGAGAAAAAATGGGATTGCTTCTGAATAGAGCAATCAGTTATTTAAAATTAAAATTATCTCCATCTGACGTCTTTGGTGCGATGTTTTGACCTTATTTTGGCAGAAAATTATCTTTTTTTTAATTTCATTTATGTATTTATTTTTTTTAATGATTACAAGGGTGGTGTTTTAGTTATATTCAAGAATTAATATATTTGTAACTGTTAATATTAGAAGTATGTTTTCCTCCGAATTTTAGATAAGAGAAAATGGGTGTCTTTCAATATACTCGTCCCACTTTTCCCCATAGACCCACTTTCCCCCACCTGACCCTACTAAATGCCTACTGCTCTTTCGTTTTTAGCACAGCAAAATTTCTCCCTTGGTTCACAACACACTGCCATGTATTGGAGTTTATCGAGACAAGAGAAATTAACGATTGGTTGATTTCTAAATTTAAACTTAAAATTAGCCAATCAAAAAAATTTTAATTTGAATATTGTTTGGATTTATTGCCACAAAGTGGAACCGATGTCTCCTGTAGCAAGGCAAATGTAATAGGCATTTAGAATTCAGGATAAGTTGGTTTGATGTTATCTTTGCTTCGCGTGGTTTTCTGAGGATTCTCTTAGTTCAAATAGTTAAGTTTATTTTGAGAGTATTCACCCTTGAATATATAATACTGCTGTTTTTAATATTTCAAATGTAGAAATGCAATTTTTTGGAAAATCATCACAAATAAATAACACGTTTAAGTTTGATTTTATATTATCCTGCACGCCAATTTAATGTTGCATTTTAACCCGCACGACGCAGGGCATATCCACCAGTTATACTATAATAATAATAATCCATTAATATATATATATATATACAGTCGACGCTCGTTATAACGACCACACGTTATAAAGACCATCCCAATATAATGACCGGGGAGAAAACCCCCAACTGTATGCCAATATACTCCATGTTCTACCTCTTACAGCGACCACTCGTTATAAAGACCGTTTTCTGTAGGACGGAGACGGTCGTTATATCGAGCGTTGACGGTATATATATATTGTGCCACTTTGTGGTTATTTTTATAATAATATATAACTATTAATATGATTAATATAAATTTTATATTGTGTTTGTTTTATTTCAGTTGGTGCTTCATATGGGTGAAATTGAACAGCCATGGGTAAGTGACTCAGTTTCGGTTCTCTCACACAGTCTATTTTTTAATTTGCTAACATAGATAATTCCTAAATTATCTCTGCTATTTTTTTTTTTTTTTTATTTTTTTCAACTCTTACCTTTTTAAAAATATCACTCAAATTTCGGTCCAAGTTTGGATTTTGCCGCCCCCCCCCCCCCCCCAAAATGAATGTTGAGTCATTTTTTCGACTCGTCAGCATGTGCATATTAGGGTGGTTCAAAAATATTATTTTTTTGCTAGAGACCAAGGCTTACCCATTTTCTTTTTACATTTATGGTCAAGATCACTCTCCTAAAATTTCAGCATTCTGCTCTTAATAGAAGATGGTGCTCAAACACCTTTCATTTTTACTCTTTATCGTAATTTTTTACAATTTCCGAGATTTTCAGACTAAACAGAATGTTACAAGAGATTTTCAGTTTTTCTGATTTTCCAATGCATAAATATTATTTGAAATAATTGGAAAGTTTCTTAATCGTTTGAACCGAGCAACAATTTTGTTACAATCAATTATTTGGTAGTACACAACATACAATGTAGATTGCAGTACCACTTGTGTACGTGTTGAGCGATGGTTTTCAAAAACTTTTAAACATGCCAAAATAGAGTTGTGGAGGATCTGCGCGAAATATATTTTTATGTTTTCAAAGTAGTGGGATGCAGAGAAAAAAAAAAGAATTGCAGGATTTAAGGTTTTAAACTTATAGTACTAACAATGGCACAAAGAGAAAGAATTAAATTATAAAACCTAATTTATTGTAGCTAGCCTGCCATCATCATGGCAGAGAACTAATTTGTAGTTCAGGCTAAGATATTTATTGGTGTTTGCTTTGACCATTATGTTCCTCTTGAGTTTTACTCTTTAAGTTTTCCAGGGGTGGTAGTTTTCAGGGCCTACCCCTGATTTCAGGGTTTTCAAAATAAGCATTCAGGGTTTCAACAGAATGAATGCTTTTACATGATTTTATTTTTGTGCAATTCCCCCCTCCCCTCCCCACTTCGTGAGTGCCAAATACGAGTTGTGGAGAGAAAAGCAAGCCGATTGTTACGCACATTCACTTTCGTTTAATTTGATATATTTATTGCATGAGATCGTCAGGGTTTTTTTATCAGGTGAAGGGTTTTTACACGACTTAAATTTCTATTATTAAATTGTTCCCTTTTATATTCTTGAGATTTAACTTATAATTTTCCTATGTTGATTCTATTAGTATTTGCAAATAGCCTTAGTACCCCTCCAAAAATAATAATAAAAAAACGCCTGAAAACGTCCTTTTGACAATTACTACAATGAATCTGTGTCGTGTCCCCTTAACCCATTAAGATGGGTACCCCTAAAAATGAAGCATGAAGTTTAAGTAGTCTTTCAAGGCTTCATCATTTTTCATCCTTCACTTTCAGGCAGGGATGAAAACAGCTCAATGTCAAAAAAGAGGAAAAATTGCGCAGCTTAAAATTCGGATAGTCATTCACAACAATGTAAAAAAAGAGGCCCCCCCCCCTTTTTTTTAACGAACGTGCAATTTTTAACGAATTAGACACGTGTATTTCAAGAAATAAATTCTCTAATTAACATTGCATTGTGTTTTATGTGTATTATTTTAGTAAATTTTAAATTTATTATTATTATTTTTTTTTTCAAAATAATTTTCCTTATTTTTTGATAAAGAATTTTAGCTGAACTTCCTCCTCCTACAATGGAAACTAATGTTTTTGGCAGCATGCCAAAATAGAGTACATAGTTCGCGATATTTGTAGGTCATCTTTGAGATTTCAATCCTGCTGCATCCTAAAAACATTTCCATTATTTTGGAAGTTGGAAATCATTTCAACCTCTACTACTTAAAATCAACTTATTTTAAGCTTCATTTCAATAATGAGTGCATTTTTATTTTTTTTCTGAACTTGATGCAACATGAATTATTTGATCGCGGAAAGAACGAAAAAATACAAAAAGCGGAAAATCGCGGATCCGCGGAAGATTTTCATCCCTGCTTTCAGGGTTTTTGATATTGAGTCACTATCACCCCTGGTTATCTCTTTAATAACTTCAAAGTAGGGATGGACCGGATATCCGGCTAATATTTTAATCCGGTATCTGATCCGGCTGACTGCTCCGGATACGGATATCCGGTATTGATGTGAGAGATATCCGGAATTGATGTGATGGTTATCTGGTATAACATGAGGAGCTTATTGAAAATTTTCTTTTGCAAAAATCCCAGTTAAAAATTTCCTTGTTTGAAAAACCTTTTAGATGATGTAATTACTTTTCATCTTTACTTTACCAATTTTTGCTTCTAAAACAAAAATTACATGTTATACCTCCGACTTTGTACTGGACTTGGAAGCAGTCTGCAAATTTAACTTTTCACGATTTCCAATTAAGGTTGATTGTCTTCAGTTTTTCAAAAATACTTTAATTAAAATATTTAGAAAAGGAAATGCTACAAATTTTCAAGGACTAATGTGCGACAAAAGGCTGGAAAAAACTTTCGATTATATTGTTAGTTCATAAAATTGATCGCAGTAGCTTTGAATAGGAATTCTCAAATTATTTTATTTATTGAATTCTTTTATTTTTAATTTTTGTACTTCTAACAAAAAAATGTGATCTATTAACACCCAATGATGTTGTAATTTGATATTTTTACTTTGTCACTATTATTGCTTTATTATAATAGAAAAGAACATACAACAAATAAACTATCCAACATTGGCTAAAGTGTTCTTCTAGATAATGTAAACATCCATTCCCGTGAATCGTGGGATTTTAGCCATGCTTTTTTATTTTAAAAGAAAGTTTGAATGTGTGTAAAGAAATCTTGCATTTAGTTTCGTTCTTTCTTTTTTGTAATCCCTTCCTTTCAGAAAATATATTTCTCTGCTATTAGAATCTGTTCACATCTGTAACTCCTCGAGAACATATTGAGCATGACCCTCAATAATATCCAATCGAGTCTCGATAACTCAAAGCCTTATAAACTCAAATATACCTTCATTTCAAAGTTTTCGTTCTGTCCCAAATTCTTGAAAAGACGATAGGAACTGCTTAATTCGAACTATCAATAACTCTAAGCTTTTAGCCAGTCCCTTGGGACATCGAGACTCGACTGTATTTAAGATGTTAATTTTCACCTAAAGAAAGTGTATCTTTATTTTTTGGAATTGAAGTAAAACTTTAAATTAATTATTTAAGTATTAGTTTATTAATTTATTTTTTAAATTGAACATGTTTAGAATAATAAGTAACTGTAATGCCGGATATCCAATATCCGGCAAATTCACTATCCGGTCCATCCCTACTTCAAAGAGAAGGAGGTTCGACAAAGAATTAAACAAAAAAAAAAAAAAAAAGAAATGTTGCGCATAGAACTGAGAGAACACTTTAACAAGTTTGAAAATTCAACTGTAAGCTTTTTATAAATCTATAATTACTCTTGCTGATTATAGAAATAATTGAATTATTATTAGCCATTTTGGGAGCCTGTCTAAAAAAATTCATCGGCGAATGAAGGGTGCTATTCGTATTGCTTGGTGAATGACTAATGTCTTATATGCCTTCAAAATATTTATGTTCCTATATAAGGAGATTTGAAAAACTTGTACAGCTTGAAAAAAATTTTGGATGTGGGAGTCATAAAAAAGAGTTCAATACTCTTGTTTTGCACCAAAAAATAAGTGGAAAAATTTTGAAGCTGGAAAAAAAAAATGAGTTGTTGATGACGCATTAAATATTTTAGAGAGGGGAGGGGGAATACCCCCATGAGTCTCCTAACTTGTGAAAAGTTGTTTATGATTTTGAACTTTTCACTTCTCTAGCCCTATAGAAGAATTTTAGTAGTAAATATAACGCTTCCTTTCCCTCCAAATAATAGCTATGAAATTGTCGAAACCTGAAGAAAATAGGAGGGGAGGGATGGAAGAAAGCGGTTGCCGTAGTTCGATCATTTTACATAAGAATAAGCAAGAATGATGTCAAACATATGCTGAACTTTTTTTGCCGTGCAATCAAAAACACTTGAAATTGATGAAAACGTGAGAACTATTTAAGCAGGAAGTTAAAATTTTGACAGTATATTAAGGTGGATAACTTAAAAAATGAGGCACAGCCGTGACCTCTAGGACAAAATTTTTTTTTCACCATAGGTTTGTGAACCACCCTAGTGCATACGTATCTACCAACATATAAACAGCCGAAAAATCCTTTTCCACCACCCCCAAGTTAATTAAGACAAGTTTTTTCACGACGTCTGTATGTACGTACGTATGTATATGCGTATTCATGTGTGCCATCCTGTTAGTTCAGGTGGGTCAATTTTATACTAGTAATCTCTCTAGCTTCAAGTTTGAAATTCATTCTGCTTTTTGTTATATTTCTCTATTTTATAAAGTTGGCACATCTAGAATAATTTATTCAGTTAACCTTTTACATTAATGCTATTTGAAATGCTTTTATCTCGGCTGACTATATGTTTGGGAATTGAGGGGGGGGTGTAGAAGGATTGAAATGATCGATTTGTGCCTGGTTGATGATCGGGTTCTTCCATCTTTTCCAGAATTGCCCCCACGGCCGACCCACCATGAGACACCTCTTCAATCTCAACTTTGTGAAGTGAAGCAGTTGTTGTCCCTGCTATTGTATATAATAATTCACGGTCATTTTGTGTAAATACTGTCTCCTGTCAAATTTTATGTACATAATACAACCGAAAAAATAAATATTTTACGTAAGTGGTGTTTCTTTTCTGTGTCTCGTTTTGGCAGGTACAGCCTGCAGGTTGATGAAAATACCCTCCTATATTGTTGGCTCTCTGGCCATTTTTTTTTTTTTTTGATACAATGCTCGTGTTTTGCCCTGCTGTCTCACTCGCATAGAAAACTGCAATAGTTTGTATAATCTCGTAATATATCTTTGTAAGGTTAATTCTGTATGCAAGAATAAGCTATTGGAACCAAGAGCATGGCGTTTCTATTATGGAGTACTATTGCCTTCAAGCTAGTATAGACTATAAAATCCAAAACGTATGAATGAAATTTCTAAAAACTGGAGGGTGATATTTTTTTTTGCAATCATATTCACTTTCAGCGCCTTGAAATCTAGAAACACACGAAGTACGTTGAGGAAGAGAAAGTTTGTTTTTCAGCGTAATCTCTCTGAACCGAACTCCCTACATTGGATATTCCTGTCAAGTTCCTGCTTGGTACTTAATTTTTACGATTTAAAGGAAGTATTGTGATTGGAAAAAGTTTTTGACCACCCCTTTTCTTTTCCCCTTTTAGGGTGTAAATCAGTGTTAATTTGCCTAATAACAAAGCTTTTAATCGCTTGGCGACATATCGCCAATTAGTCGAAAAAAATTGTTTTTCAAATTCGAGTTCGATTTGGCGTAATTGGCGATATTTTGCGAATAATCCACTGAATGGGGATGTTAAAATCGCCAATATTTAGCAGATTAGCTTGGCGATATATCGCCCAGCTTTTAGGTGTTTGCCGCCAACTTGGCGAAAAAATGATATTTTTTGAATTTGGATTCAATTTGGTGCTCTTGGCGATATTTTGTGAAAAATTCACTGAATCATGTTAAAATCGGCGATCTTTAGAAAATGAAACATTGTAAAACATTATTTTGCATTGATTGGTGACAAACTGGAGTGTAAATGTTTGAATTGTTACCTTGCTCCAGTGCACTCTAAGGCACTATTTTACACTTAAGGCATCTATTATGGAATTTAAACGTAAAAGGAAGTAGTGTGGCGTTCACACCAGATTTTTTTTTTTTTTAAATTTAATGCTTTGTTCTAGTTATGGGACTTCTCTAAATTGAAACAGAGATTGTTATCTTGCTCACTCTAAGGCACTATTTTAACACTTAAGGCATCTACTATGGAATTTAAACACAAAAAGAAGTAGTGTGGCGTTCACACCAGATTATATCCTTTTAATGGCACCTCTTATGTACAGGCCCGTCATTTGGGGGTGGGGGGTCAATTGCCTCCCCCCCTAACTTTAAGAAATCAATGTGTTTACACATAAGTGGCCGTGGTTTTTGTTGTTTTCTGGTGAAATTGTATTGTGTTTTTGCCTTTTGCTCCCCTCCCCTGGAAAAACTTGAAATGATGTCCCTGCTTATGTATCTTTCTGCAATGATTTCTTAAGAAAGAGCACTTCTATTATAACAAGACTCATTCTATACGTAACTTATATAAAAAAATGTTTTTATTGGTTGTATGGATTGTACAAAACAGATTTTGATTCACATTCAAGGGAAATGAGTGATATTGCTCCAAATAATTCTTATCACAAAAAGAAGAGTAAGTATTTTTAGAATTAAATCCAACTTCAAAGCAATAAATCTTGAGAGCACTCAATGGAAATAGCATAAAAAAATGTAAAACACATAGTTATTAAGTCAATTCTCTCTTCAAACACGTGAATCGACCAATGCTAACATTTTTTGATCAATCGATAACTTAAAACTTAGAAAAGGGTGCCCCTTTATTTTTGCAAGTCTCCTTCCTGTACGAGCCGTCTATGGCAGAGAGTGTATTCTCATAGGTCACATTCAGCGGGAAGCTGTACGAAAACAAACTCTGAATTTTTAAGCGGGAAAACATTGCAACATTGAAATTATTTGTTCTTTTTAATTTTAAAAGACTTCTAATATTTTTCTTACTAAATGTTATGTACGACATGAGCGCATGCTTGTATTTTATTATTCGGTAAAATTAGAACTTCATTCAAAGGTTGCTATGTAGGAAATTTTTGCCACGCCCTTTCGAAAAGTTTGATCCAGTTACATCCAAAAGCTAGATTACTCAATTTTCCTAAAGTAATTTAGGCGCCATGTATTCTACTTTAGGAGCCCTTAAAAATTTATTTTTTCTCTAAAAGTAATTACGTTTAACATTTTGGAATCAACTAGAGTTCAATAATTAAGTCTCTAGTTTCATTGGTACTTTTCTCCAAAATTATGGACGCTAAATTGACTCGGTAAAAAATCAAAAAGCGGAATTTTACGTCGCAGCCCTTCAAAGGGTCAAGACCTTTCGGGGGGGGGGGCATTGAAGTTAAGGGAATTTGCATCGTAAAATCATTCAAAAGTCGGGAAATGTTGCCAGTTGCTTAAATCTAAGACTTATTTAATTTTATTTTTAATTTTCTGAAAATTTAGTTGATTATATTTCAATTTAAAATTTAAATATATTAACTTATTTATACATTCAGACTTTAACATCATTCTTAATTTTGTGGGCTTAATTATGTGTGTTTGGCGAAACTCACACCTTTGGTCCCACAGCTATTTGCGATATCACATATGAAACATGCAAAGATCTCTTTGAAATCCTCGAAGGATGAGACAAAGCGATTCTTTTTTCGTCCATTAAATACTGGAGCCAGGAGCCTTGATATTTCAGACTGGGGTGTCTTGGACTTGGGCATCCACAATTACCTCCCTGGAGGTGTCCAAATCTTCGGAATCATCCAAGTCCACTCTTTTCCTGCAAAACAAAAGATAGTTAGAACTAGCAAGAAATGCAGCCACATCTTAGATAAACCAGTGTATTAAATATGGAAATAAGTCTATTATTTGCCACTACTGATAAAAATTTGAAAAAGTATAAACTAAGAAAGGAGAGGATTACTGGAACTTCCTTATTATAAGGGCCCCTTAGCAGAATTGCTGACGTGAGAATTACCCCGAGACTCTCTACCTTAGTTGTTTAGGATTAAGATATGTACGTATATTCGCCAACAAATACGGGTTAGACATAATAACTTTTAAGCATTTTGGTTATTTTTTACACGTCAGTCCCAATTTGTTACGCATTTCGAAATCCGATTGCATAATTGCTCCCGGTTTCGTTTGCTGCCTGATTCTACTGCACGGGTATCGCTAAATTTTCTTATACCTCATATTTCATAGCAGAGCACTGCACAATCTCGGGAATTTCAATCCAGTCGCAACCGAGTTTGAGTCAAATTTGGATTATTCATTATTTTTCCAAGGATTGTTAAATATATTAGTTTTTTAATTCTTCTCATTCATATTTCTACAATATTTTTAACTTTGTGCATTCTTAATTTAAGTCGATCAAATTTTTAATTGGATGAAATATTGGTATGCACAAAAGTTTCATCCATGCCCATTTCTAAACATTAGCAAGTATTAGGGATGCACCGAGTACTCGGTAAATATTCGGTACTCCCAAATTTGGATCAGGTACTCGGTCGATACCGAGTAGTTGTAAAAAATTGAATAGTTCAAGACACATTTTTCAATAATTAAAAATATGCAAATATATATATATATATATATATATATTGGAGGAACAAATTATGGGTATGCTGCCATCTAGTGAGAAATTTTCAAGTTAATTTTGAAAATATTGAAGTTTGCATTGCTTCAGTAGAGTAAATCATTATTTTAATATCCCCAAAAACTTTTAAAAATTATTCAAGTTTAGAGAATTAGAACTAATCAATAATAGATTAATACAATTCCAACTTAATTGATACTTTATATTTATTCATTTAATGTAGTTTCATTTTAAAAATAACTTTTTTCTAAAATTTTTGACAAAATAAATAAAATATTTTAAACAATGCAGAAGTTAAATTCAGTGGGATTTTTGTTCAAAGAACTATCATATAGAGGTCCATTCCAATGATCAGTTCATATGTCAGGGTTCGAATTTACTGCTGGTCCATTGGTTCCAGACCAGTAAAACTTGCCTCGAATCACCATAAAAATAATAATCACCATAATAAACAATCCAAGGACGACCATTTTTTTTAAGAAAAAAAATGTGGATAATGATTTAAGGTAGACCAGTAAAATTTGGTTCTGATTTCTAACCCTGTACCGCTGTATGTTAATGATTTTTTAAAAAACAATTGGTACTCGGCCGAGTACTCGGTACTCGGCCAAAGTGCTACTTGGTGCATCCCTAGCAAGTATGCAAGAAAATGTAACAAATGTTTACTATCTTTGTGATAAATTTCATCTATTTAGAACCAGCATATCGAGGGCCCACTATCATAAGAAGGTACCAGATTTTCCAGACTTGATCTTGTATGTATAAAGCTGACACTTACCCCGAGACATTGCAAGCAGGTCCCTGGTCATCCCCCAAAGTCGCAAAGATCATGCACCACCACTCCGAGAGAAATGAGAAAACACATGTGAAAGAGAAAAGAGAGGCCGGGGTAGAAAAACAAACTTTTATTTGCACTTGAGAGGTATACAGGAATGTGGCACGAGGATGTGTAAATGGAATGTTATAAAATGCGCATTGGCAGTGCGTGTGTGTGAAAATATATACGTGGAAAATACAAATGAAGAGTTTCGATTGGTCCAATCACAATTTTTCGTTAACAATGAATACTTAAACTAAGGCCCCTATATAGATGAGCCGTCGCATCAAGATTAAAGTTTCACCACTTTGAATCCAGCTCGTGTTATATCTTTTCTGGCGGTTGATAAATGGTTGTCTTTTCTGGCAAGTTATCGTGTTTTAGTCAATTTTCAAAGTGAGCAATTATTAGCGGCACCTGAATTTGGCAAAGCTTTGCAATGTCTGAAATTTTTCTCTGATAACCCTAATGAAAAAGTTAAAGTAAAAGTAATGAATTGGATCCAAAGTGGGCGAACTTAAGCTTGACGCCTCGGCCTGTCTATATAGCGGCTCTAACTTAAACTACAGTTAAAGAAAAATAAAGCACTGAGCTATATAAATAACTGGAGTGCCATCTAAGCAGCCAAACATCATCTGCTTGAACCAAACGACAGCTATAATAAAACCTTATAGAGATGGCACTTGTCAATCAAATGAGAAAGCGAGTCCATTCTTTAAAATGGGTAGAGAAGGAAGACATTGACGTGTGCCATGTTTGAGTTTAGCGACATTTTGGCGATGTAACATTCGTTATAAAAGATTAATTCTTTGACCACAGGAGGCCGAAAAAAAGGAAACATTTATAGCAGCCATTCTAAATTTATCGTCTGCAATATTTCTTTTACTACATTATAATTTATTTCGATATAAATTGCAGAAAAAATTGGTGTTTATTGTTTTATTATTATTGTGAAGAATAGCGTACGAAAGTTCAGTGACTAATACTTAAAAGTTTTAGAATCAATTGAATTTTTTTGAAAAAAGTGCTTCAAATATATTTTTGCTCTGTCATTATTTAATATTGGAATGTAATTTGCAATACAGAAACTGCTTTTGGTTGGCGGAAAAGTAAAAATGACAAGCTTTACGTTCTTTATTGCAACCCTATTCTCGCCAATTTACTATTGGAGGCGTTGCTGTCTTTGACCAATGGCTGTTCGAAGAAGTAAAACCAAGGCCCACCCACTTTCTTAGAATATGACCTGTCCCATAATATATGGGCCTCGACATCAAAAAATTAAAATATTTTATCTCTTTGGCTAATTTCTTATATTCGGTGAAGTATTCAAGCTATGCTAGAACCAATAACGCATTTGCGAGTCCGTTCCTCAGTTTTCTTCTACTTATCACCTCTTCATAAAAATGGACAATTCTAAAAAAAAGGAGGAGTCAAGAGCCATCTCTTCAAAGTCAGACCTTACCTCATTCTCAGCTTCGAATCCCAAACTTTTTGCGACACTTACATCAACTCATTCTGCAACTTCGCAGTTGATATTTCACCCACTTTCTGCTTCCAGATGTGTTTGAAATTTTGTACCCAACATAAAACTCTAAATTTTAATAATAACATACATTCAAAATAAAAAATGCCTGATAAATAATACTAAAAATATAAATTTTTAAACCATGACTAGACTAATACAA